>PVJO010027695.1:0-19336 GCA_004026905.1 Hystrix cristata
GTTCCAGCAAGACTTAAGGATCAAGGTTCCGTGGTACCAGCATTTCCAAAGGATCAAGGTCCTGTGGTCCTAACACCTGTCAAGGATCAAGGTTCCATGGTCTCAGGTTCTGATGAAGATCAAGGTCTCATGGTCCCAGAGCACTGGAGGGATCAAAGTGCCATGATCATAGCAGCTGTAAAGAATCAAGGTCCTGTGGTCCCCGAGTCTGTAAAGAGCCAAGACCCCATTGTCCCAGCAGTAACCAAGGATCGAGGCCCCGTGGTCTCTGAGCCTCCAAAGAATCAAGGTCCTATTATCCCGGTGCCTCTGAAGGACCAAGACCCTCTGGTGCCAGCACCAGCAAAAGACCAAGGACCTGGGGTCCCTGAACCTCTGAAGACTCAAGGTCCTCGGGTCCCTCAGCTGTCCACTGTCTCACCTTCACCCCCAGTCATGATCCCAACTGTCCCTCATGGGGAGTATATTGAGGAGTCTCCTTGACATGCACCCCCCGACACGCCATTGAAGGAGTTGGCAGTGCAAGTGCAGCCCTCTCAGGGGCAGCGAAGACACATATTTAATCTGCATGAAACACGTGCTGTGTAGTCTTGCTGGAGCCTAATAAAACTGGTCCCTCCAGCTCAGCTGTGTCTCCCTCTGGCTCTGCAGGGACGGGGCACACTGTGTGTGTGTGTGTGTGTGTGTGTGTGTGCACGGCATGTACATGCACTGCTGTGGGCACTCACAGGTGAGCATACCAGGCACTGTAGTCACCCCAGTGGTGCAGAGGAGTCTAAGCCATGCCCAGCCCCTATGAATTCTCAGCGAGGTGGGAGGGGCGGGTGATGCTACGAGATTGAGGGCTCCTCATGAAAGTGAGCCGGACAGGGCGAGGGGAAAGCCCAGGAAAACCTACAAGAGGTACCAAATCCCAGCAGGCTGAGCCCTGAATGGGTCAGAGGTGAATCCTGCAGACAAAACAGAAGCAGTCGGCCCAGGGTAATTCTGTGTGATAGTTACTTGTCAAAAGCTCAGTCTCAAAGATCATCCAGGCTCGAACTTCTTGAGAAAACTAGGACTCTGATCATGAGTCTCAGGACATTAACAATGGCAGAACCTAATATCTGACGATCTTCATTCAATATCCAGGACATATCAGGGGCTTCTAAAAAAGGCCTTGAGATGGGTTCCATGGCACATGCCTATAGTCCCAGCTACTTGGGAGGCTGAGGCAGGAGGATCACTTGAGCCCCAGGAGTTCAAGGCCACCTAGGCAACACAGCAAGACTCCCAACTCAAAACAATTTTTGTTAATAAAATATGCCTGAAGTCCCCCATTCATTTATACATGCAAGACTTTTCATTAGCACGTACTTTGTGCCAGAATTGAGGTCACCATGATAAAGAAATCCAGTCTTATGACAATAAAATGTGGTGTGCACTGAGGCCCTAGAATAGTGAAGGCCTGCCTTTGAGAGGACAGAGAAGTGAAAGCTTCCTGGGAAAGTGGCTTTCTTTCTAATAGGGTATTTCATAGCCCAGGCAGGGAATAGAAAGAGGCAACATAAGTGGGACTGGAGGGCCAGGGTAAGCCCTGCTCGAGAAGTCCTTGAATGGAAACAATCTGGTTGGCATGAGGACTTGACCAAGAGGGAAGTGCTGCCTGTTGCCCCCACCAAAGCTGGTTCCTAAGGAACATGCCTGCCCCTTTTGTTTGTTTGTTTTGTTTTTGTGGTGCTGGGGATCGAACTCAGGGCCTTGTGCTTGCAAGGTCACCCCCACGCAGAAGCCCAGCTCAGTCCTCACAGGCAGATTGTCACAGGAAGAACTGATGTACAGTTTCCTGGGCAAGCCTCTCTACCCGCCTAACCCAAACCAGCCTCCTCGCCCCGTTCCCATAGCACTGGGGCTCCCTGCCCCAGAAGCCGCCTCTACACACACTGAGAGGTTGTGACCCACAGAAATTGTTGCCATACAAGCACTCATAGTCAGGGACCTGAGGACAAGAAAGGCCAAGCTGAGGCCATGTTGAGAGAGGTGCTGTGTACGGACAGCTCCATCCTCCTTTCTGTTCTTCGTCTAGCTCTGACGCCTGGGGCAGACTGCAGGAGGCCACCTGCTGGACCTCTGAAGAGAGAGCTGCCTGGCGTGTGTGTCACTGATGCACTGGTAGTGGCCGGTCACTAAAGCCCCACAGGGGAAGTGGCACTCCCTCGGAATCAGTGTCAGAATGGAAGGAGAAATGGTGCAGTTCAAAGTTCTGGAGACTTTAAGAGGCCAGAAGAGAAGTGCTCAGAAGAAGGTGAGAAGGGCTGGCCCAGTGCTGGAAGGAGGAACCAGGACCCTGAGGGGCTAAGAGCAATCTCAAAGGGAGGCAATGGCACACAGTGTTGAGCTGGCTGGTGGAGCGAGTGCAGGGAAAACCGAGGGCGGGGGTTAGACCTGGTAGCTTCTGTGGGGCTCCCAGCCCCTCCACCTCAATATCCTCATTTGTAAAAGGGTCCTGACATGAGAAGAGACCCTGAGGCAGAAGACCTCCAGCTCAGGGGTGAGCTGCAAGGTGCGGATCTCCGAGTTGTAGCCTGTGTCCCCCGAACCTCTGCACACACCCGGCCCCAGAAAGCCCAACTCTCCACTGCGGGGAAAGAAGGCTGAGGCAGGGGAAGGTGGAAGATGGATGCTCTTGGCCTTTCTCAGATGCAGACTTCGCTGATGGTCTGGTTCTTCCCTGTCAGTCTTCTCAGCCCGTGCACAGCATACACTGTCTCCAGCTCTCCCCTTGTGGGCATGTGTGGGGTGTCTCTGGGAGTGTGGGGTGTGGAGGGGGGTATCTCTGTCTCACTACATAGTGAGTGCCACTGGCTCGGGGAGCGGATTCCATTTGGGGAGACTGCAGGGCTGGCAACTGACACCAACACTCCACCCGTTGCCCTGGTGAAGGGTGGAGTCACCTGAAGGAGGCAGATCTGGATGACCTCTCTGGAGCAGGAGTGAGGCCTGGCGGCTGAACTGGGAAAGGCAGAGATGCCATCCCTTTCTCACACAATGATCCCCTCCCTTTGCCCCCGCCATGTGCCCTGAACTGCCTTGGCACCTTTTGATGTACTGGGGGAGCAGGACATGGTGTGTGTAGATGGGGGTAGGGACAGGAGCCAGGTCCTACTGGAGCACACCTTTGTTGCAGAGTGAATGGGTGCGTAGAGGAAAGGAATGGGGACACACTGATGTTGGCGCAGTTTTCGGTGCAAAATCCTTTGTGTACCCATCTCTCACCCCCCTTCCAATCCATCACTAAGATCTGCCCGCTGTTCTTACCTAAAGACATGGAGAATCTGCCTGCTTTTTCTCTACCTTTGTGGCCATCCTTTTACCACAAACATATCACAATTTGTGATCATGTATAAGAATCACAGTCTGGTGTCCAGGGTATACGCAATGTCACCTGTCTTTATCTCAGTGAATCACATTCAGTACGCTGGCTTCCCTCATTGCCAGGGTGGAGAGGAAATCTGACATTAGTCATGTCCCCAGAGCCTCGCCTTGTCTCTGGCCATTCTCATAACTCCAGGAGGCTTAGGCTGTCCTGAGTCACAGGTTATCACTATGGCTGCCGCCAGCCCAAGCCAGGAGGGTCCTAGAAACTCCACTTCCTCTACACCAGCCTTGGCCAAGGAGTTCCCAGAGCTTGCCCAGTTTTCCCAGGCACACCCAGGTCCCTCCCTCAGAAGCCCTGTAATCCTGCCGTCGCTACAGACTCAATTACCCAAGCCAGGGCACAGCTTCTCCAAAGCACCTACTCTCCAATTCCTTCTTCATCTCAGGCCACCAGTTTAACATCCTCCATGGCTCGGTCTTGATTCTCCAAGTGCAAGGGCTTCACTATTTTACATTCCCACCAGAAATGCAAGACTGTTCTATTTTCTCTACATTCTCTCCAATACTCGTTATTGTCTGTCTTTTTCATTAGAGCAGTACTCCTTTTTGTTTTATGCATACTGGGGATTAAATCAAGGACCTCACATATGCTAGGCAAGTGCTTTCCCACTAAGCTGTATTCCCAGCCCTTTTTATTTTTGAGAAGGATTCCATTAAGTTGCTTAGGCTGTCCTCAAACTTGGGGTCTTCTTGCCTCAGCCTCCCAAGTAATGGGATTACAGGTGAGTACCACCACATCCAGCTGAAAATAAGTTTTTGTGAATATGCCCACCTAACTAGCAAATAAAGAAATCACTGATGATCTGGCGAGCTCTTCAGAGTGGAGTGAGCAGAGCCAATTGCAGTGAACAGGTGATGAGGAAGGGGAAAGATCAAGCGTGTTTCCAAACGTGATGCATGATTCACTAACATTTCACTTAGTAATCACTGAGCACACATACCCCCCAGAAAAAAGCACCTGAGAAAAAAGCAGACTGAAACAGTCATCGGTAACTTTCATAGTCCCTTAGTGTCCCCCACACAGGGGCCATTCTTAGCCCAGCAGCAAGCCAAGAATTCTTCCTTAAAAGGAAGATTGCTTGCCAAAGAGCACTGAATTTTGCTCCTAAGTCTTACACAACCCGTAGCAATTTTTCTATCAGAGTTTCCATGCATTCAAGCATCATCCTCATCGGCTGCAGACATTTAAGTCATCTTTGGGTCTCAGGAGACATCAGGACTGTGTAGTGGAGCTGCTTACCCTTCTACCTGGACCACCTGGAAGACTTGGCTTGCTCTGGGCCCACTCAAAGCCAGCAGCCAGTAAATTACTCAGTAAATTGATCAGACCAGCACACCAACATGTGATATGTGTTGCCTCCAAAACACACAAAAGCCCAAAGGTTGTGCTTTTTTCTTATGATCAGCTAGGGGCAGAAAGCACAGCCATCTGTCTCATGCTTTGTGGGGCCGTTCATGGCATGATCCAGATCGCTAAACACACAGAAACTTCACTTGGGTAGCAGGGTTCTCCCCGCGTTTATTTTCCATTCCCAGATGTATTTGTGTTTTTTCAGTGCATCTAAAGCACCTTCTACTTTCTCAATCTTCAGACCATGATGTGATCAACACACTGAACAACCATGTTGTCCTGTGATATACAGGAGGATAAGCAAAATCCTTTTAGACCAAATTGTAACAGAGAACCAGAAATGATGAGCTTCAAGACAAGATGAGAAAGGTGCACTGCTATCACTACCAAGAGGAAGAAAACTGAATGTAGGGTCCTTTATAGAGGAAGAGAGGGGAAAATTGTCATACAGTTTCACACCAAGTGACCAAAAAAATGTAGATTTGCTCCTATAAAAAGACCACCCCTAGAATAGCACCTGTGACTAAAGTCACTATCTGAGGAAGCTGATGATTATTCTCTAGGAACTATGCCAAAGAGAGTTGACTGAAACGTGACAAAACTCCACATCCTTCAAGTCTTTGATGATGGTACAAATTTCAGCGATTCCTCCAGAATCAGAGCATTTCTTTGATTTATTATTCTGGTAAGAGGAAGACCCAGGATGTTCCACTTGGTCTTTCAACTGTAATAACCCTTATTCCACAGGCCTAGAGGCTTATATGTGAATTGTGCCAGTAAATTTCAATTATATACTCTGCAATTAGGAAAATAATTGCACATGAGGGTTACACGGGGCTCACCTGGGCTTGGGTCAAAACGCTACTTATCACCTGAGCCACACACAATGCTATTCTGGGTTCTTGGGAGTTAACATTAGATAGATTTGGCCTCCAATAACCCTGAAGGACCCAAGCATTGTCCTTTCACAAAGTGCAGTTCTCTGAAAAGTGGCCTGGGATTCTTGTGGATGGCCAAAAGGAAGCGTTACTACGTGCTTGCTGTAGGGGTGCTACTGAAGGGCCATTTCAGAAGAGTGTTGGCCTCTCTTTTGTTCTACAGGCTCAGGGTGAGCAGCGGAGATTGCTCAGAGTGGCTCAGGTCAGGCTTCCACTTGCCAGACCTGGAGGCTATTTGTTTATTTGTTGTCTTTTGTTATTAAGGGGAACCTTAGAAGACTAGCCACCTGTTGGGTCCCACAGGTATCTTTAGCAAAAACTAATAAATCAGTGGCCACTTCTCTATTTGGCCTTTTCTAAAGACACTGTCTTTACTTTTCTCGTTGCTGAGATCTGACACCCACAAGTTAAAGGAAGAAAGGTTTATTTCAACTCACAGTAGTTGACTGGCTCCAAGGGAGAGCAGCATGGCAGAGGGGCAGCACTGAGGAGAAACAGTTCAAGGCATACCAGGCAGGAAGCAGCAACAGCAAGCCTGCCTTCCCTCCCTCCCTTTATATTCCATCCAGGTTATAAACCTATTGATTGGTGCCACCCACATTCAGGGTGGGGCTTCCATTATCCACACCCAGAATTATGCTAAATCCATTTAGTTACCACATACCCTTAATCCCAGTATTACACAACCTAGATCCAGGCACCTCTGAAAAGTCCCACTATGAGCACATAAGGCTTTAGGAGGACATCTAACAGACACCTATCGGACAGACAATGCCGATTAGCACTTGGATCTGAGGTCCTGCACAGGCAAGTGCTGCTGCCCTGGGATCTCATCATTTCCACTGTAATCATGGAGCCCATTTCCACGGCAGTATCTTCCACCTGTATTTCAGGCCTGTGGAGAACAAGTACCCAATATGTTTCAAAAATGTACTTTTGGGTGTCTTGCTCGAGGGAGGGTCTTCCAGGTTCCACCGGAGGAAGTTAGCCAAGGGGCAAGGACACTGCACCCAAAGAAGCCAGGATGAAGGACCACACAGCACAGAAAGGCCCAGGATCACAGCTGTCCCGGCTTAGCCCAGGGTCCAGTAAACATACTCAAATGAGCAAACCCAGACAAGGTCCCCAGAGCTGTGAAGAAAAACAAATTGTTTTAAGCTGCAAAGTGTGGCATGGCTCATTACTCAGCAAAAAACAACTAAAACACTTTACAGGGTAGCTTCCAAAAGAAGGTTATTTCAAGGTCTTCAGGCCAGGCCGTGGCAACGTCATCAGGCAAGCGGCAGGGACCGCTGCTGCAAGGAAGCACAGTGAAGCAGAGCTTAAGGGTGCTCTAGATCATTAGTCCACATGTCCTCAGTCTCATCTCGCTGAGATCAGTGCCTTAAATTTCATCTGGAACCTAGTGGTGCTGCGAGTTTGACTGATAAAGTGACAAGGTAGTTTGGTGACTGCAGCTTCAAACTCACACCCTAGTAAGCCATCTGATGGGGCTTAGCACTTTCCTCCTATCCCTCCACCCCCTGTTGAATGTGACCTCTGACATACCGAGATGGGTAAATGGAGGACTGACATGGGGGGAGGAAAGCAGAAGAGCTGCGTGCTTCTGAACCTGGGCACTGAGCATGCGCAGACACTTCCTCATCTTGCAGGAAGGAAGCTCCTGAGCTCAATGCTCCCCTGACAGATGAGACCCAGGAGACAAGTGTGGTGGAGCCAAGCAGACATCCCCAGGTCACACTGAGGGAAAGGAGGAAAGAGGGCAGCAAGACATGTAGGACTGAGTGTCCCCAAGAGCATCCAGAGGGAAAATGCAGAAGCCACAACAGAGCAGTGGGAGCTCAGAAGAAGCCGGGCACCTGCATGGGGGTGCAGAAGGTCCCTGGGGAGGTTCCTGGGGACCTTCAAGACAGGCCTCAAAGGATGAGGAGGGGCAGCACAGGCCAGGCAGAGGAGACAGCCTGGGGAAAGGAGAGGGAAAGGTAGGGAGAAGTTGGCAGGGTGGCTGGGAAACTGAAGGAGCTGAGTGGCTATGACCACCTGCTCTGCCCCGTAAATGTCCATGGTCCCACCTTGTGCCTCATCAGGGGCCACCCACTTGGCCCACCCCTCGGCCCCTTCAGTGTGTTCCCAGCTGCCACACCTCTGCTCCAGCTGTTCCTCTCATTTGACGTTCCTCTCCCCTTTTCTATCCCGCTCCAGTTCTCCTCTTCTAGGAGTCTCCCCCTCCCCTCAAGTTACTGTGGCATAATGGAAAGAACTGGACTTTAAAGTTGAGATGCGGGCTCAAATTCCAGCTGGGTTGTATGATCTGGGGCATTACACTGTCTCTTATTAACAGCTAATATTTATTGGCTATGTATTTTTGCTATGTTCCATGGGTTGCCTCAACCTTCACTACCACCACATGAGGTCACACTGCTATCATTTCCGCATTGCTGTGGAGAAACTGACGATCAGAGGTTAAAGAACCTGAGGTCACACAGCTAAAAGGTGGCAGAGCTGGGACTGTGTCGGGTCTGTGCAGCTCCAACAACGTCCCTGCACCTCCCGTGGGCTGGGCATCGTGCTAGATGTGGGGACACAAGACATGGGCAGACAAGGGCTTGCCCTTGAAGAGGTTACAGCTGGAGTCTCAGAGAAAGCACAATAATCTCCGTGCCGCAGGGACCAGGATGCAGGTGGCAGGGGATCCCACTGGTTACTGCCCCTTTATAAAGTGGAGAGTGGGGAACTCACACACATCAGCACCTTCTCCTTCCTCCACAGCCAGACTTGAGTTCCTATGTGGACCAGGATGTCACTGACCTGCCGGATGGTGTTGGACTGGTCATTTCACCTCTCTGAGCTCCAGCTTTCTCATCTGTAATATGGGACCGTAACAGCTACTCCTTAGGGAAACTCTGAGAATTAAATGAGAACATGCACGGCAGTGCCAAGCACATAGTAGTGCTCAGTAGGAGGCGAATCCCCAATTCCCCCATTTGCACCCACACCTAGGGCCTTCACAATCCAACAGGCTCATCATCTCTCTAGGACTTTCACAAGTGCAGTGGTGGGAAGAGGAGGCGCTTCTTCCAACAGGAAAGGCTGGGGTGGGTGGGCCCTTGCGGGTGATTCCCAGTGGACGGACCTCTGGCCCCCATCTACCCTTCCCTGCTCCCTCCACTGCCTGCTCTGCTGCCCTCACATCATCAGCACCCCGACCCCCTTCGCCCCCTTCGCGGCTGAGCCTCTAACCTGCACAGGGAGGGAGGAGTAAGGCTCAGCGTCCCTTTGTGTGATCAACAGACCTCACCTGGGCCTGGCTCATTCACTGGCCCTTCCCACCTGGTGGGGGAGCCATTGTATGCTGAATGACAGAGGCGGTGGAAGCCTGGGTCTGATCCTGGAGACCACGGAGGATCACTGAGCCCACGAGTTTGAGGCCAGCCTGGGCAACACAGCAAGATCCCCTCTCAAAAAGGGGATCTTGCACTGTATTCATTTTCAGGGAGAGGCAGAGAGGGAAGGCATACAGTAAGTGGAGTGGAGAATGTCATAAGGCTAAAAAGTCAGGAAAATGAGAAGCTGAAGTGGGAGAGAGGCTTGTTATGTTGGCTGGTCAAGGAAGGCCTCTCAGCTGATGACAAGAGTCCTGGGTGACATGAACTGCTTGCCAGGTTGAAACAACAGCTTGTTCTGGGCCCGGGATGTAGCTCAGCAGCGCAGCACCTGCCTGGCAAGTGCGAGACCCTGGGTTCAATTCACGGTACCAAAAAAAGGAAAGGAAGTTTAAAAAGAAATTTTTTTTAAAGCCCCTTACAAAGAAAAAAGAATAGCTCACCCAAAGCCCCTAAGGCAGGGGAGGCCTTATGCAGCCCCATCCATATCTTGGGGGACTCCAACAAACTGCCTGGCCAGATAGGGAGTCCTTCTCTAGACCAATGACCTCTAGGGCACAGCTGGTGACAGAGGGGAAATGGAGAATTGGCCAGACATAGGGAGTGAACTGCCCAAGGCCACACAACCTGCAGGCAGCAGAGATGGACTCAGATCGTTTTCTCTGCCTCCCTGGCCACAGGTCCCCTGTCCTGCGCATCCCTCTTGCTCCCTGAGAAATGGTATCAGGAACTCTAAGGATGTGCCTGCAGGCACTGTTGGGTTCTTCCTCCTCCCCTGCCACAAACACCACATGGGGGGCCTTCTCAGAGCAAGGATCCCACAACCTTGTTGTCTCCAAAGCCCAAAGGTAGGCAACCTGCTAACAAGACCAAGAGTTTGTAACCTATGGGAAGGGGGCAGCTTACAATGAAAGCCAGGGTAAAGACCAGGGCCACGCACAGCAGGACCAGGGTGCCCGGGCTGTTGGGCCAGCACTGTCACTTGGGGCTGCTGAAGCTATGTCCCCTCAGTGAGCACCCCCTGGGCCAACCCCACACCACTGTCTGCAGTTAATCTGCCAGCATTGGAGGGCCCTGTGTGGGCTATTAAACTGAAGGAGACTTTGTCTTCTGGGACAAATGACATGGGTATCTCCTCATCCAAATTTCTTCCGTGCTCCAACAAAATTTCATTGGAAAAGTTTTATTGAAAAAAAATTATACAAATAAATTCTCATTTTGACAGCAACAAAGGCTCATGTTCCCCCTTCCCACCCATCTTTTTTGTTGTTGTTGTCCACCCATCTTTGAAAAACTAAAAAAAAGAAAAAAAAAAAAAGGAAAACACAAAATGTTCACCCTCATGATGCCCCATGTAACAGTTCTTAACCAGGGTCTGCCCAGGAGCCCCTCCTTTGCATCGTTTTCCCCTCCCTGTTACTGGGACTAAGGCCATTCTGAGAGTGCCTGGTCCCAGGGGCTACAGCACCTAGTTTTGTAGTTGAAGGAAGCTGGGAAAGGTCTAGAGAGCTGAGAGGCTGAGGTGGTGGTGGTAGTAGCATCAGGAGAAGATGGCTGGGCTGAACCCCCAGCTCAATTGTCTCACAGATTTGAAAGCACTTGGGTATAAATAGGAACACTGATTGGCTGGTTGAGGAAGGCTGGACCTAGGACTTTAAAGACAGGGCAGGATCAGACACCCAGTTCCCATAGCATGTGGGTCTCTGGGCTCAGCATCGTGGTTTCTAGGGGCCCGTGTCCATGCGGAGTGGATTCCAGCTGGGCAAGTCCACTGGGACACATGGGAGCCCTAGTCGTTTTTCCACCCCCACCCCACAGAATATCCAAGGCTTGTACCTTTCCCCAGTAGCACCCATGTGTCTCAGGAGCCTTCAGCTGCCTGTTGCCATCCCTGATCACCCCGGGGCCCTACAACTCATCTCGCATCTTGTCGCCCTTGGGCCGCACCAGGCGCCCAATGAACAGTAGGGAGCCGCTCTGGGTGTCTCGAACCAGGAAGATGAAGGGGTGGTCCGCGTAGAACAGCTTGGGGCTGCGCAGCTCTTCCCGGCCATAGATGTCCTGGTCAAAGGGGTTGCCCTCTGTATCCCACTCGAAGGCAGTGGCATGGAACACGCTGGCCAGGTACAGGTCCTTCTTGCCTGACATGCGCGACAAGTCTGCCTTGTTCTTGTCAATGGCCTCAGTTAGCCCCAGCCCAGCCAGGTGTTTCTGTGGGACCAGATGTCAGGTGAGTCATAGCATTCACCCTCACCCTCCTCCCTCACCACCCTGACTGCTCCTCCAAGGGGATGGACTGCTCCACCCCCTGGCTACCTACTGTGTGCCAGGCACAGTACAGGGCACCTCAAACCACTGCCTTCCTCATTCTCACTGCTAGGGCTTCTTCTTGCACTTCACAGATGAGGAAATGGAGACCCAGAAAGCCAAGTTAGAATGCATCCCTGGTGCTGCCCCGCAGTCTTGGGCCTCCCTCTTGAGTGTGCTTCAGGCCACACAGTACACTGGGAACTTCCCTTAAGTCTCGCCCCCAGCCCCAGCCCAGGCCCACTGAACACAAGCTCAGGGGTGAGCCGGGGTCCTTTCCAAACCACTCCACGGGTGATTCCTAGCACACTCAGGTTTGAGAAAGACTGATGGAAGGACAGTTCTATCCACCTCACTCTGGGGCTTAAAACCTGCCTACAACTTGCTGCAAAATAACCTGGGAGAGTGGGTGGCACAGGCTGGGAGGGGACAATGGTGAAGCTGGGTGATGGGTGCCTGAGAGTCATTACACTAGTCTATTTTTAATACATTCAGACTATGTTCCATCGTAAAAAGTTAAAACAGAGAGAAAGAGAGAGAGAGATCTGCACAGCACTTAGATACAAGACACAGCTTTTTAACATGCGACCCATGCCTGTGCCACAGCCTCTGGCCTCAGCCCTACATCCCACCTGCTCTCTGAGCACCGACCTCCTACTGGCTGGCCTCTCTCCCTTCGGGGCTCTTTAGACGCCACCTCTTCCAGAAAGCCTTCCCCAGCTCACAAGACAAGCAGCACCTAATCCTGTCTGTTCCTCCCACCTGGCTTGCAGCTCTGGAGGGTGGTGCCATGTCCAGGGCTCTCCCTGACTCTCCATAGGAAGATGTCAGTGAAAGACCACTGGCCAAGTCAACAGCACCTCCAGGGCCCAGCCTTCTGCAGACAGTCTCACTTCCCTGGCCTGGGCAAATGGACACTTAGGCTAGAGTCCCAAGGCCCAGGCAGCCCTGGGATATCTTAGGCAGGCCCAGCTATTCCAGTCCTGACGACTGTGCATGCAAGTCACCCACCCAAATTTCCCCTCTACCCCAGACTGGTAGATATTACCTCTACCGAGAGGTCCAGGAGGATACAGGAGGAATAAGGACAGAAAGGAGGCAAACAATGGCCCTTGACAAAGAGGCTGGGGAAGAACCTGGGCCAGGCCCAGGTGGGAGACAGTGAGGAGGCCTCTCTGAAATTCAGTGTCTAATTCAGACCACTACAAGCTCTACGAGCCCCTGGTTTGGAGCCCAAGCACTACTTCATCTCCAGTTCCCTCAGAAGGCTGAATGAGGCTGTGGGTGAGAAGCCTACCAGGGAACCATTTCCAGCAGCCAAGGCAAGAATGAGATGAAGCTTTTCTCTTGAGTAAGGGGGAGTGGCTGATGAGCCAGGGTGGCCTGAGGGGTCACCGCTTCTCTTGGAGCTTCTACCCACCACCCAGGGTGGTGTGAGGGCAAGATCCCTTCAGGCATGTGTGCCAAGCTGCTGGGCATCCTAAGTGACCCCCAGGTACCAGTCTTCCTATCACCAGTGAATAACAGCACAGTGACTAAAGGCTGGCTGGACAGCAAGATGCCCCAATTACTGGCTGAGTGACTTTGGACAGGTTATTTAACCTTTCTGAGTCTCAGTTTCCTCATCTGTCAGCTAGTTTATAGCCCTCCCTATGAAGCTGTTTTGAAGATTATGAGAGTTTAACACATATGAAGTGCTTAGAAGGCAGCCTGGGACACAGCAAGTGTCCAGCTGTATTTAGCTGCTGCTGTTATCATCTCCCCAAGGGCAGGGCCCACACTTGTTCTCCAGTGTCCCCCCGAGCAGAGCCCAGTAATTCTTGGACACTAAGGGAGCGCACAACAGGCCTGCTGACCTGGTGAGGCACGCCCAAGCCCCTCTCCTCCAGCCTCACCTGCAGGTCGTGGGTCACCTCCACCACTCCCTTGGGCAGGGAGATGGCGACAGCCTTCTTCTGCATCTTCCCCATCCAGACCTTCAGCTGCTCCTTTGTCAGCAGCTTCTCCAGGCGCTCGAGTGGCTCCACGTGGTGGGGCATGAGGATGATGAGGCTGGAGAGCTTGTGGGCCAGGGGCATCTCCAGGATCTGCACCTTCTCCTTCTCATCGTCATAGTAGTTGTAGAGGCCTTGGGCAGAGAGCAGAAGACACTGGGTACACTGTGGGGTGGGAGGCAGGCCAGACCCTGAGCACGCTGGAACCCCGCCTTGGCCCTCCGCTCTGCAAGGCACCTACCTGTCCGATGCATCATCGTAACTCCCACAGTATAGGAACGAGTCACCATGAAGCCACGGTTGTCCACCATCTTGTGGTGGAACTTCTCATCCCAGTGTGCTGTATTGGGACAAAGCGCTGGGTCAGAGATTCGTGTCCCCAGATACGCTCACAGGCATAGGCACCCCAGCTGCACACTCTAGACTCATCCTTGCCACACACTTTTGCTCCATTCTCGGTGGTCAGGCTGCAAGCATCACCCCCAAGCACTCAGCCCTCGGACACGGGTTCCCTGCTGGGGTGAGGGATCCTGATCCCTATGACATGCTATCTGATGGTGCAGCTCTTTCTAGTCACTGCCCAGCTGCTCCCACATGACAAGGAATTCATTCTACCTTCGGCTCAGCCACTTCTGTGTCTACTATCTGGGTAGTACATGTCACATGTGGGAGAAATGTGCTAAGATGGGCTTTCTACTCCAACTGATGGCGGTGCGGTGAGGCTAGGCAAGGAGCTCCCTATGACCACCCTTAATTCTTGTCTGCTAGTTCTGTTTTTGTGGCCAGAAAGATACCAAAAATAATTACGTGTGGCAGCAGCCTAAATCATGTATTAGTCATAGTCAGACCTGCATTCCCATCCAGCTTAGCTATTACTGGCTGCCAGACCTTCTCTCGTCTCCTAGTTTGGCCACATTTGTAAAACAGGTTACCTTACCCTCACAGTACCATCCACATGGGTCCTCACAGGTCCACCCACTCCAATCCTGACGCACTCGGCCTGCGTCCTGAACCTGCTACCTCCAAGCTGAGTGTCAGTTTCCTTACCTATGAAATGGGGGTGACACGATCTGCCCCTGCGGTTGCTTTAAGGAACAGGGGCCTGTCTCCAGCTCGTTGCTGAGGCAGAACTGACTACTGAATGTTAATGATTCCGACATGCACAAGAAGTAGCACTTTGACTTGACGAAATACGGTAGGTAGGAGCACATCTTCTGGAGTCTCTCAGAGGGCTGGGATCACTGTTCCTTTCTTTCAGACACCTGGCTATCACTCTCTATCTAGCGTCTAGGGTGCATAGGGGGTTTGGTAAGAGTCCTGTCTCTTGACGATTGTTTTGAATATTTAAGAAAAGCAGTGAAGAGTTCAGTATGAGAAAGGCTTGTCTAGGGGATCTCAGGAGGAGGAGCCTCCCGCCCCCACCCCATCTGCCCTGCTGTCTTGGACTCACGCTTGAAAAACATGGCGTTGACGAGCAGGGCGCCGTCAGTGCGCTCCACGTCCTTGGTGACCTCGGGCACCTTGCCGTCGGTGGTCTGCGCGGCCCATTCATTGATGGACTGCAGGGCGCTGCGCTTGTCCCGGAAGTTGATCTTGGAGTGCTCACAGTTGTAATGCTGCTTGCTGCTGCGCACAAAGTCATCAGCAAAGCTCACTGAGCTGGGGCCGTACAAGCGGCTGCCCAGCTTCCAGGTCACATTGCGTGCCGTGGAGTTGCTGAGCGAGCGGAGCAGCTCGCCCAGACCTGAGTGCACCTCCTCGTCACGCAGCTGCTCGGCGCTCAGCACTGCCTTGGCCTGTGATGCGGTGGCCGCCTTGCCTCCCAGAGACACCAGCCCCAGAGACGAGGCCACCACCACGGGCGACAGCAAGATGTTTTCTACCGCCTGGTCCTTGGCCATGGCCTGGTACAGGCTGAACGCTAGGCCCGCACTGCGCTCAGCCAGTGTGGCTGCCTTGGGGCTCAGCTTCTCTGCAGTGCCAGGAGCTGCCGCTGCCGCAGGTTTCTTCACCTCAGCTGCCAGGGCCACCGCCAGGAGGCTGAGGGTGCCAAGTAGCAGGAGACAGCGCATGGCTGGGAGGTGGGCTGTGTGCACCGTGGGGGACCTGTAAGAGGTGCAGAGAGAAGGTGGCCCTGAAGCCCTATGCCTTCCTCCCCAGCCACCAACCCCAGCCTGCTGGCTACCTCCAAGTCTCCTGAAGATGGGTGTGAGAGCAGAGTTCTGGAAGCCCAGGTCTAACACAGGACTGCCCGGTCTTCCTAAGGCCTTCTTTGACCTCCTTAATTTAAGCAATGTTCTCAGAAGGCCAACACCAGACCACCCTACAGTCTGCAGTGCTCACCCAACATTTACACTTACTTGGGTGTTCATTATAAATCTATTCTGCCCCTAAGTGGGCTGTGACCTCCAGGACAGGACCCCTAGCCAATCTGGTTCCCCATCGCGTCCTCAGTGCCTAGACAGAACGGGGCCCAGCTATTCCCAAGTGAGGGAACCACTTGGCCAGGCCAGGGGGTATTCATCTGTTACAGAGTTCAGCTCTGATCTCACACAAACTTTGGGGCCTTTCTCCAGTATGAAAAAGCAGCAGCTGGGCTGGGGGCTCCAGGAAGCCCAGATGCTCAAGCAAAGGATGTCACATGGGACAGGGCTGTAGGTCTGTGTACCCCCATACACGCACCTTTCATTCTGCTCCGGGACTCTGGGATGTTAATGAGTTACTCATTAATAGGGAGAGCTCAGATGCCCCACTCCACTGCCCCTGGGGTGATCTCAAGTGAGTGTGTGAGTGTGTGTGTGTCCCCACTGGGCCTCAGTCTTCCTTTTGCAAGCTGCGAGAGTCTAGGTCTCTATGCCCAAGGATTTGGCTTCTGGACCAAGGGGAAATTCCAAGACACGAGCTTCTGGGGCCAACTCCTTGGAAACTAGGAGGAAAATGAGGCTTCCTGAGAGAGCAGCAAGGACAGGATCCTGGGGAGGGAGAGATGAGTCACAGCCAACAGAGCAGTGACCCCCTCCCCCATCACCACAGGCTGCTCAGATGTGTGTGCATCCTTCCAGGATGTTGGAGCCACACTAGATCCCACTCTGTTCCCCCGCCTTACACCCATGGCCACAAGGGCCATCTGCTGTGTGGTCTCAAGGTTGCCTTCCAACCCCCTCTCTAAACCCCAGCAGTAGCAGGGTCTCTAAGACAAGCCCCATTCCCTTCTCTCGGGCCTCCAATCAGGGTAGTCTCTGTTTACAGGGTATACTTTTACACACACACACACACACACAAGCATGCACACACCCTTCAAGTCCTCCCCCTCTTCATGCAGCAGGAGAGGACAGGGCAGAAGGAGGAGTCAGGAACAATCCTGGTGGAGGCTGAGACTCTGCTGCACTGGCAGCTCGAATTTTATGACCTTCCCCAAGAAAAACTGAAAATTCAAAATCCTGGTGGAAAACGCTGGGAACTCTGGCTTGCCTAGGAAGAGCACTGGACTCAAGGGGAAGATTCTACAGCTGTCATCCTATACAACCAGGCAGGTCTTTCACCTGCCTGCACTGCTGCACTCCCCAGGACCTTGAAGGTGCAGTAGAGGAAAAGCAAAGGAGACGGGGACCTGAGGCCCAAACTAGGGCCTAGGCCTCCTCCCTCCCAGGCCTCCTTCCCCACCAGGCCTGAATCTCATAGGTACAGTGACCATATCATTTATTGTGCAAAGAACACTTGAGAGTAAAAACACAGCATCACTGATAACAATACCAGGACAATAGGCGTATGACTACTCTTCTCAAAGGACACCTCTAATCCTGATAGCCAGTGGTGGAGCTCAGACAGGCTGCAGAAGCCACCAGCACGGCCTTCCTTAGGAGGCAGTAAAGAAGCCAGATTGCCATGTGGCAGCCACCATCTTGACAGGCCCTGCCCCCTGCCAACCAGAACCTAAAAGGCTGGGAGGGGCTTCACAAGAAGGCTCCAAATGACTAGTCTGGGTTAGTCCAGCAGCCACAAGGCTGATGGTGACGTGGCAGGCAAGAGGCTGAATTATCTTTGTAGGCCAGCAGAGGGGGGCTTCTGGCCTGAGAGGCAAGAGGCTGAGACTCAGGTCCTGGAGTGACACATATATTCTAGGGACTGCAGGATCTTCCCGGGCCTCTGTTTTGCATCTGCACTTCAGTCGCTGAAGGGAGAGACAAGGCCCCATTAAACCCAGCAGCAGGAACCAGGGAAGGCAAGTCACTGCAAGCCAGCCAGCATCCTGCAGCCCAGCCCATCCTGCACAGGGAAATGCCAGCCCTAAGGCAAAGGTTAGACAATCTACAGCCCCAGGGAGAAAAACAGGAGTTCAAACAGGAGCTCGCTTAACTGAGGGCTGTGACCACAGCCGGCTGGACTGAGCTGGGGTTGGGAGGGAAGGGGAGGTGATGCTGGGACCACCACAGGGTCTCCAACACTCAAGGGGTCTAAAGTACCTGGAAACTGCCTCAGAGAGTAGTCAATGCCTGCCTTTTTCATTCTGAAAGAAAACAGAAAGTGAGGAGGATGGGACCCCCAGAGAGAAGGTGGGGAGCAGGGGCCTGCCAAGCCCATCCCCCAAATGGCACCCATCTGTGATCTACAGGGACCCTGGAGGTCAGGTGGAGTGCCTCGCACTTGGTCCTGCAGGAGAAACTGAGCCCCGGGCAGGCGTCACCCCAGTCCCACAGGGACAAGCAGGGGTCAGGCTTCCTAGCACAGAGCTCCTTCCTCTCGGAACTCAGCCCTACTGAGGGCTGCGTGTGGTGTCCTGTTACACACCCAGGACAAAAAAAGTCTCAGCTGGGAATCCCAGAGACCAGAGACAAAAGAGGGGACAGGAAGCGGGGAAGGGTTCAGGAACCATCTGAGAACAGGAGGGTGTGGTCCCAGTCAAACTGCTAAGCAGCCTAAGCCCCCAGTTTTCCCCAGATCTCCATGCGGGCCCTGTAGCCCTGAGAGACCAGCAGGAAACCGGGGAGGAGGGGCCAGGACTTCAGGTCTGGCTGGAAGTAAGTGCTCTGGTTCCTCCTCTCCTGGCGCCTCAGGAATGTCCCTGGGCTGGGGGCAGGGAAGCCTGACCCTGTGGTTCCTCAGGAACCAGGTGGGCGGGCAGAATAAGAGGACTAGAATCTCTTTGGTCCCTCCCTCCCCACTGGGCAGACCCTTTGATCTCGGGCCCTACAGGGAGCTAGTGAGTGGTGTTGCTCAAGCCCTTCCTTCAGCTGCCACACACTGCTGATCAGAAACGGGGCCAGCAGTGGGGGCTCCTCCCCAGCACGAGTCCTGAAGAGCCAAGACTCCCACCCCAGCAAAAGACAGCACAATTTCACCTCTCAAATGACCACCATCAAGCCTCTGAGGAGGCTGGGCCCTGTGGGCCTCCAGGCCAACAGCTTCAAGTGCAAAGCTGGCTGCCCCAGTCCTGCAGAAGGGGCTGGGGCACATCCCTTCCGTCCTTCCTGCAGAGGGTCCTCTCAGGGCCCCGGCCCTCAGCCCCACCGTCTCCTCTAAGCCACCACCCGCCTTTCCCTGAACTTTTAGGAGCTGTGCACTTTTTCCAGCCTCTCCGTGCACAGACTCCCCACCCAGACCTACTCTCGGCCCCAGTCCAGAGGCTCCATCACCCTCCAGCGCCCCGGTTCTGAACCCCACCCCCCACCAGCTGCCCTCAAAAGCCAAGGACTCCGGTCGGTGGGCGCCAGCCCCTCCCGGGGCCATCTGCCCCGCCTCGCTCCCCGGCCGCCCCCGGGCTGCCCTGACCCCTCACCTGGACCCGGGACGCGAGTCTCACTCTGGAGCCGCGGACAGATTGTACTCTCCGTCCGCTGCCCGGCGCTGGGGATCTATATATGGAGCTCCCCACCCACTCCTGCCCGTCCCGAGAAACTTCTGGAAAGTTGGAAACGCTTCCGGAGGGCGCCCAGCTCCGACAGGGGA
>PVJO010027696.1:0-19279 GCA_004026905.1 Hystrix cristata
GGAAGCAGCCTATATGCCCATCAGTAGTTGAATGAATAAAGAAAATGTGGTGTTTATACACAATAGAGTACTACTCTGGCATAAAGAAAGATCAACTTGAGTCATTTGTAGGAAAATGGATGTATCTTAGGACCATAATGTTAAATGAAGTAAACCAGAGCTACAAGCTTAAATATCCTATGGTTTCTCTTATATGAGAACCTCACTATATAAATAGTGAAATAAAAGACAGACAATAGGAAAAAACAGAGAAAAAAGTGATTGTAATCTAGCATGGGCAATGTATCTAAAAGTGTACCCCAATTTAGTATAATTGTCTTATGTGTTTTATTTTTCTGGTCTATTAGTCTGGCTGTTAATCTGTAGACATGATAATTAACTTTATAAGGACTTATAAATAGATGAATCCGATGCTGACAAAAAAGGGGGGAGGGAATGAAAGGAAGGGGGAAAATTGAGAAGTGTTATTATGTACATGTACCTGTTCCCTCCTACAATGAATGTAATGGGTATGTACTAAAAGCATGTACTAATAAAAAATTTTAAAAAGATTATCAGATTAAAATAAAATATGGTTCCATGTGACCCAAATACTAGAGTAAATACAGATGTTTCACTGTAAATGAAATTGACCATTTGGGTAAAACATTAATCTTTTGTATAAAATTAATAGTATTTTTCAGGGCAAGGCGAGAGTGCCCAGGGAAGGTGGAGAGAAAGTTTAACCAGCGCACCACCTAGTGGCCAACACGTGAACAGATGCCTGTGAAACCACGTTTCCCTCAGAAAGGGCCAAGTAGACAGTATAAAAACAATTGAATCAAATTTATTTTAGCACAGAGTACAGTAGAAATTCATGACTTTGATAAAAGTCTAAAACCATACAAGAAAATCTGGAATTTTTTTCTATCAGAAAACTAGACATTTCTGCATGAGGAAAAAAGTAATTTCTTAGGTTGAACACATTTTGTATAATATCAGTCATTGAAAAGTTACACTCTCGATTTTCTTTAGTGAAGACAATTTAACAAGGAGAACAAATACAATTATGAAATTTGGATTTAGGTCAGTGGTTGCAGTGCTTGCTTTGCAATCACAAAGCCCTGAGTTCAATCCCCAGTGCCAAAAAAAAAAAAAAAAAAAATTCAAATAATTTTCTTCAATCACCTCAGTACCTAGGAAATGAAAGACAAAGATTTGTTCATCAGAAAAGAAGAAATTAGATTCATTCAGTAGAAACTAATGTCTTTTACTTACTTTCCTTAGTGAGAACCGTTTCACAATGAAAACAAATATAAAACTAAAACTATGAAATTTCAAATGGTTTTCCTGAATCACTCAGTTCCTAGAAGGCAAAAGACAAAGATCTGTCAATAGCTTGGGGAAGCACAACAAAATAATGGATTTCCATGTGCGTATTAGACTTGAACTTAAACGTCACAATGTCTATTCAGTCGGCATGTTCACCAAATAAGAAATTCAGCAATTCCACCTGCAATTTGGTCAGTTGTTTTACTTTCTGTGGGTACACGCACGATTCAAACCCTGCAACTGGCTCCAGCTCATGTAAACCAACATAGCTGAAGGGAACTGAGGGGGGCAAAGCAAGGAGAAGAGATGAGAGAAGGGAATAGAGAGAGAAACAGCTTTTTCAGCGTCACAACTGAGGGCAGCCTCCTCGTCATCCCTGCCAGGTGCCATGCTTGTGTGAAAGCCACCCTGGAAGTGCCAGCCCGGCCGAGCCTCCACGTGGCGTCATACGGAGACCTGTCCAGCTGAGCCCCACTGACATGTGCAGAAAAGACTCACGAGAGAAGATAAGATAGTGGTTGTTTTAAGCCTCTGCATTTTGGGATGGTTTGTTTTCCATCAACAGATAACTAAAATAGGCAAAGCAGTAAGTACAGTGTTGTAGCATTAATCAACATAGTACTTTTTGACCTTAAATTTACCTTTATTTGGCCCAATCTGCAAAAATGAATTCAGGCCCTTTACATATCCCTTTGGTGGGTGCCACAATGTTAAGTTTTATCACTACAGGGCAGTGGTGCTACCGGTGGGCTCCTGAAGAACAACTTCTTTCCTCCACTACTTGGTCCATCAGTAGTTGCCTGTGGGATAGCTTTCTGCACTTTTGAGTGCTGTGTGTTTTTTCTATCACTTGGCTTAGGTGGTGGTGATGTGGCTAGGAGCCCCAGACAGTGCAGACCTGCATTGCAGCAGGCCCAAATTTGTGCCTCCCACGTCCCTTCTTTAGGCCCAGGGTCCTGGGGGGCAGCTATGTAGTGGAAAGCCACTCAGCCCTCTTCTTGCAAGCAGCACCAGCTGTCCTGGGTCAGGCTGCACTCAGAAGCGCCTGGGCTCCTCCATATGGTAGCCTCTACAGCCCCTGGCCCCAGCAAGGTCTGCAGCAGGGTCCTGCTCCCGCTGGGTGGCCAACCATCTGCCTCAGCTTGCCTGTGGCCACAGATACCAAGCACTCCAGCCCTGGAATCACAGTGGTACTCTGGTTCTCTCTGAGTCTTGCTGCCAGCCTGGACTAGTCTATGCCCAGAGGGATACTTCCTGCCTGTCCAATGACCAGGAACAACTCTGACCTGGACAATGCACTGAACTTCAGTGAGAATCAGGAGGAAAAAATTAGAGTTAGATGATTTAATAAACTTGTAGCTTGACCAGAAAGGACGTACCTGCAAAGCTGGAGCCATAGAGACTGTGGTTGCTAAAAAGATTAGCATGTTTTTAAAAAGCCAAGTACTTTACATTAGGAAAATAGGACAGATGGCTTAAAGGCATCTCAGCAAGAACCCAGACGTGGCTCAAAGTTGCAAAAGTGAAAAGCTTGCACTCAGGGGCCATTGTAGCCATAGTCCAGGGGAGTTGGAGCTGTTTACTGCTCCCACTGGTGGCAGACTTTGGCATCATCCACATGTTTTTTCAGGTATGCAGAATGCAGTAGTATGGGGTCAAAGAGGCTTCCACCCAATTTCAGAAGAAGGCCTGAGAAGTCAGGCACTGTACCCCTGAGCAAGCAGTGTGTGAAGCCAAAAGTGCGGTGGAGACCCAAGGACATTGGAGAAGCTAGGAATGCGGAATATCTACCGAGGAAAGCTACAGGCAGTGAGCAGAGCCAGCTCAAGAGAGAGGCCATGTGGGCTGCAACCAGCGACACTGTAGGGACGGGGCTGCCTGAGCTCTTCGGAGCTCACGTCTGACCTCAGCCTGCCCCAGGTGCTGAACATGTTGCTACAGGATTTAATGTTTGCCCTGTTGGGTTTTGGTCTTATTGTGGTCCAATTGCTGTCTATTCCCCCATTTGTCCTTTTTCGAATGGAAATGTTTGCTCTATGCCATTGTATGTTGGAAGTATTTTGCTTTGATATTTACAGATGCTGTCAGCTAAGAGTTTGCCTCAACTCTCAAAGGAGACTTTGGGCTTAGACTTCTTAGCAATGCTGAACTGTTGAAACTTTGATGACTTTTTTTTTTAATTTTTGACTGTTTTTAAAATTTTATTTTACATTTTAGGTGTACATAGTGATAACATTCATCATAGGGGATTTGTACCTGTACATTATATATCTTGTTGCTTCTTTTTTCCTGTTCCCCTCCCTTCCCTTTACCCCCTCCTCCCTCCTTATTTCCAAAGGCTTTGTTTCCATTTTTTCTTTCTATTTCTTATTTCTCTTGCCCCTCTGCTCCTTTCCCCCTCTCTCTCCCTTGTTACTTTGGTGACTCTTCATAAATGTTTTTTCCATAATGAGACGGACATGAGTTTTTTGGAGTCAGGGGCAGCACTTTTGGTTTAGATCTAAAATGTGCCCCCAAAGCCTCATGTGTTTGGAAGGTGATTGAATCCTGAGGGTGCTGTTCTCACCAGTGGATTACTTCATTGATGAGTTCATAGCTGACTGCTGTTAGGATGTACAGCCTAGTCTGAAAAGATGAGTCATTGAGGGCATGAGCTGGAAGGGTGTATTCTTCTTCCTGGCTCTTCTCCTGCCCCCTGATTCCCAGCTGCCATGATATGCACAGATTTCCTCCATCAGGTCTTTCTACCATGTTGCTTTTGCCTTGGATGTGGCTGACCATAGACCAAACCCTCAAAAACTGTGAGCCAAAAGAAGCCTACAGTAATTCCTTGACTTAAAAACAAGTTCTGTCCTGGGTGAATTGTTCATAAGTCAGATTCGTTTGTAAGCCAGCAAATTGAGATTTATGGAGTACACCTGTGAAAATTCACAACTTGAATGTTCATAAATTGGGGACTTACTGTATCCTTCTTAAATTGTGGCTATCAGGGATTTTGTCCTAGTGAAAGAAGAGCTGACTAATATACATACCTTCTTTAACCAGGTCTGAATCCCTCTTCCAAGTCTGTCCAGACAGAGAAGGTATTGAATTTACATTATATTCCTCTTTATTGTTTGAACTTCTGGATAGCTGCAGTGAGCAGCCTATGACTTAGGCTCAAATCAGTCCAAAATTACAAGGCCTTCCTTTAGTTTGCCACTGATGGATATTTTTATATTTATGATCACATATAAGCTGTTCATTAGGGATCCTTCACAAACTCATATTTTATTGCTAAATCAGACATACACATAATCCTTTATACAAAGAAATTTAACAGTAGAGAAACTGTAGAGTGTCACTTCATAATGTCACTGATTTTTTGTTCTGGAAAGGAAGAACAGTCAGTAGAACCGAGAGTCTTTTGCTCAACCTAAGAAAGATAGAAAGTTTGATATTCAGTTATCTAGGTCAAGCATGAATTCTTATTACAATTTAAGTTAAATCATTCAACTGGTAATGAATGCAGTTAATGTATTCCCCTAAGAAATGACTGGAAAACCACAGTACAAAACATTGATGGCAATGAGGCAGAATTGAAAGTATTTTATGGCAAAAAATGTAAGCAAGAGGGGCTGGGGATTTAGCTCAGTGATTAGAGTGCTTGCCTTGTAAGCACAAGGGCCTGAGTTCGATCCCCGGCACCACACACACACAAAAAAAAATGTAAGCAAGAGCACATTTGAATGTTTCATTCAATTGGGATATAGCCCAATGCTACACTCAGTGAACAAAGCATATTAAATCAATTTGTCTCTGCAAATTTCAGAGTGTATGACTGGATTTGTACATATCTAGAGAGTCATTAACAGTGTCACTCCATCCAATTATGTGAATTTCACAGTCATCTTGCTGTGACAGTAATTGAAATCAGTGTCAACCATTTGGCTTTTTCTGATATTACTGATCTTTAGGTCAATAAAATGTTTTCATATTTCTAATTTTTTTCTGTCCATCAATAGAAGAGCTTCATAAATATACTATTATTGCAGTGGAAATTATTCATTACATTTCAAGGCTTGGTAATGCTTGAAAAGAATTTGTTGGTAAGGGAACAAAAATTTGATATGCCTATATTTCAAGACTGGAGACATCTGGGTTTGCCTAGAGACATACAGAAATTTACAACTTCTGGATAAAAAAGGTTGAGGGTCAAAAGATAATCAGAAGTCTTTGTTAGAAGCAACAGAAATTGATCCTGACTAATTTAAGGACAGCTGTTTAAGAAGTCATCACAAGGTTGGTGAATCAGGCCAAGAAATCGCTTGAAGTAGTTGCTGGAGTCACAGTCAAAAGGAGGCTCTAGGAACAGTCTGCTCAAAGCTCTGCTGGCACTACTTGCAGAGGACCTTGCCCATGTCGAACACCACTGCTGCCACTGTGTGCAAGCACTGTCGTGTCACACTGCCATGGAGAATGTTCTAATTACCCTTCAGGGTTGGTCCCTAGGCATCTGGCTGGCCAGTTTGGGTCATATTCCTTGCTGAAGTTTGGATATGGTTTGTGTGTGTGTGCCCTCAGGGTTCCCCCCCACCTCAGGGTTTTGTTTGTTGAAATTTAATCCCCATTATAAGATGCTAAGAGGGTGGGGATTCAATCACACTATAGTGGGGCCTCTGGGAGGTAATAGAATTAGATAAGGCTATTAAATAGTAGTGGCTTTTTAAGAAGGAGAAAAACCAGAACACACACATGCGCACGCGCACGCACACACACACACACACACACATTCCCTCTGGATTGCCCTGTGATGCCCTGTGCCACCTCAGCTCTGCTAACAAGAAGCCCTTCACCAGAGGCAGGGCCTTGAACCTCCAGCATGAGCTAAACCTTTTTATAAAGCCTCAGATATTTTGTTATTTTATGTAGAATGACCATTACATGCCCCTAACTGAATAAAGGGATGTGAAAGAGGAAGACTTCATCCTGAGTTTCTTTAGTAAGAGGAACATCCCACTGATACCACACAGAGTAGCCGATTCCTACAAATAAAAAGGAGTTTACTGTAGGGATAGTCTGAGTTAAAATAAAAGCTGTTTATAATACCTGTTTCTATAGTGCAGAAAGATTCTGACTTACAAGTCGTTACAATTCCTTTAATCTCCTGGACAGTATTTCCATTCCTCCCTCAAATGTCCTGCCTCTTGTTTTTCTTTCTGCACATCGGTCCCATCATTTTCCTAAGTATTCACGATCCATCACTAACTCTGCCTCCCTGCCCCAATAACTACTGTTTCCTTCCGATTCCTGTTGGATCTTTATCCCCAGATCACGTGAGAAACTCATTACTGGCGGTTTTTTGTTTTTTGTTGTTGCAGTGCTGAGGATGGAAGCCAGGGCCCCGTGCATACTAGGTAAGTGCCCTACCACGGAACTACACTCCCACCCTCATCACTGGTATTTGAAGAAGGAAGAACAAGGAAGGTAAGAGGTGAGGCAGAAGGTCATCTGCAGAGGAGAGTCTCTTTTTCTCACTGTCGAGGCTGTAGCAGGAGTGATAGAACTCTGAGTGCATATGTAATATGAACAGGTCAGAGATGGGCCTTGTATATTAACCCTTGTACTGCTTCTTCACAGCAGAGTACGATTATTACCTTGAAGCCAGCCAGCACCAAATGCAAATTCTTATACATCCCATTGCTTTAAACGGAGCCCCAAAGCACATATTAGCCATTGAGAACTTACCTATTTTGTATAACCTCCAAAATGGCACCCAGCATCTGCTATCCATACATAAGATAAATTGTGTAGTATTAAAACCCACAATAGTTACTGCCCTTCAAAGCTATCTGACAAAGAGGCTCCTGATCCTTTGAGAAACATTACCAAGCCATACAAGTCCCCTGACTCTCCTTTCAGAGCCCCCTTGCTCTTTTTCCCCTCTGGGTGTGGCCCTCTGGCCACCCTTGTGTCTGTAAGTTCTCTTGATATGAATGATTTCCTCTCTCAGTGCTGTCTAGTAGTTTGTAGACTATTGCCCTCTTGTTTTTGACTTGATCACCTCTGAAATTCTCACTTACCACAGTCCCTTGTTTGTGATTCAGAACTTCTGCATCATCGAGGACTAACTTTCACCTATATCAAGGGCTTCTGGAAATGTGCATACATTGTGTGAACATTTGCCTGTTTTCCCAGGACTAAGAGTGGTTTTGGGGATGTCCAATAATTAAGACCAAAGATTGAAAAAAGCTGGCCAGGCATGGTGGTGTAAGCCTATCTCAGTACTCAGAAAGCTGAGGCTGAAGGATCATAGTGAGTTTGATGTCAGCCTGCACTACACAGTGAATTCAAATCCAATCTGAATACATAATGCAACTCTGTCTCAAAAAAAAAATTGAAAAAAACCCTGAGAAAACCATGATGACTTGATCAGCCCAGGAATAACTATTTTACTCTGCACAACTGATTATATGCCAGCTTAATGGATACCACCTTTCTAGCAACCTGTTGCAAAGTATCTGCACTCATGTTACTTAATACCATCTTCAAAGCAGGGTAGACATGGAGATATTAATATGGTTTCCTGACAGTGTTCACTGAAGTCACATTCAGCAATATTTTATGGAGACAATAGGACACAAAGGATATCAAGAAAATATTCATGACTCGGCTAAAAGTCGTCTCAGAAAGTAGCCAGGAGTCTCAGAAAAGAGCCAAGAAATAACTACAGTAAGCCTTCAGAAATATTTCTTTTGAAACTTGGTTATTTCTGGTTTCACCCAAAAGTCACTCCAGGAAGACTGGAGAAGCGTCACTGGCCAAGAGCATGGGAAGCTGTCCTTGACATTCTGTGAGAAACTTTACCTTAGAGAAGATTCCACAGTCAGCTCCAAAGCTGGAAAAGGCTCGTGGTTGAAAATTGTTAACACCAATGAAACCAAATTCAAAGCACTTCGAATTAGACCCATCAATTTGGGTGAAGCTTTCAGAAATTCCTAAATCTGTCTTCTTGGCAGTTAGGAAAAATAATGTCAACTTTATAGGGGTGGACTTGTTCACTAAATCTAAATTCCTTGCTTAGTATGCTTTTGATAGCACATCATCAGAATGTGTGAAAAGGCCGAGCTTATATATTGTGCTTATTAGGATTCTCCCTAAAACCAGCCTCAGGAAAGACCTTGAGTATAGGTGGTTTATTTGGGAAGTGATTTCAGGAAACAAGAGTGAAGCAATTGGGAGAATGAGACAGAGAAGAGAGAAAACCTAAATAAGGAAGAGTACATTGTGAAGGTTACCACTATGAGCAGTGTGGGTCCAATTTTGATAGGCGCAGTGAAAAGCAAAAATTTCCAGTGCATCAGAGATTTGGGTGCAGCTTTGTTGGGCAGTTTTGTCTCAAAGTCTTTTAAAATGTTAGATGTCAGCTAGGGCTGCTGCCATCTAAAGGCTTGTCCAGGGCTGGAGGGTTCTTCTCTGAGGTAAGTCACTCCCAAGCCTGGCACATTAGTACTGGCTTTTGGCATTTGACCTCAGCTTCTGTCCATGGAGCCTCTCCACAGTGTCCTTACAGCATGGCAGCTGGCTTCCCCAAAAGCAAGGGATTCAAGAGACAACAATGTAATACACATGCATTTTATGATGTAGCTTTGAAAATCACACTCTCACCTTTCCATATGCTGCTGGTCACACTTGCCAGCTCCGATTCCTTGCAGAAGAGATTACATGAAGGCATGAAGTCTGGGAGGAGAGGATTATTGGTGTCATCTTAAAGGATAACTTCCATTTAGCTTCAGTTTCCTATCGGTCTTGTTGAGTAAATTAATGAGATAATGCATACAAAGTTCTTATTACACTATCTGGTGTAGTAAATGCTCAATAAATAGTAGTTATTAACTGTTGCTGGGAACTTCTTTTCAGTGGTAGACCATCTTTGTAACATCTCTGTGCTAATTTACAATCATAATGGACATACTACCAAAAGAACCTGAGACTACATCAGTGTAAATAGGCAAATGCAAAATTTACGTTTTTGAAGAGCAGTAGGTTACCTGGAAACTGGAGAGCTATCTTAGCTTGAGAGCTATGGTATGATTATTTCTGTGTTGATAGCTCTGTGCCCAATTAAAGTCATCCTGGTATCACCCTTGCTAAGAAATCATCACTTCAGAGCTGGTTATAGAGACTCACCTGAATCTACTGCACTAGGATTGTGTTTCCTTTGGGTCCCCCTCTGCCACCACACCCCTTCCTTTTACCTGGCCCATTTGGAACCAAGATAGTATCTTGATTTCTTCGGCTTGATTCCTACTGTATAGTGCCAGTTATATGGATAGAATTGTATTTTACGACCTTCAAACCATCCAAATCTTCATGTAGAGGGCACTTTAATGGATGCAGTAATATACAAATAAACCCAACATCCTTGACAGGAGAAAACCCCTTTGATCAATGACTAGAGCTTCAAACTACCCTCATTATCCAATTGTACTTTGGGAAATAACTTGTACTTTGGGAGATAACTTGATAGCTATTTGTTGCTTTTCTACCCTACTTGTTGTGGAAGACTGTATTTGTTTCTCAGTACATGACCATGTTTGTTTCAATGTCCAATAAGAGCCTATAGACTAGAGGAGTGGTCCTCAGCCTTAACTGCTCATTAGACATGGCTGAGAGTTTTTAAAAATCCCAATTCCCAGTTGTGCACCAGGCCATTATATAAGGTTCTCCGAGCATGGAATCCAGGCATCACTTCCTAGGTTGGTCCCAATGTGAAGCCAAACTTGAACACATGATTTTCTAACTCTTAAAGCTTAAAATCCCTTACCCTTCTTAAAAATTCTTGAGGATCCCAGAGTTTTAGTTAATGTGGATTTCATGTAGATATTTACTGTATTGGAGACAAAAATAGAAAATGTAGCCAGATGTGGTATTGCACACCTGTAATCCCAGCACTCCAAAGGCAGAGGCAAGAGGATCACCATGAGTTTGGGGTCAGCCTGGGCTACATGGTGAGTTCAAGGCCAGCCTGTACTACATGGTGAGACTCTGTCTCAAGAAAACAAAAACACAGAAAATGTATATTTATTAATTCACTCAACAATAAACCCATAATATGTTAAAATAGCATTTTAAAATGAAGAAAACAATTATATTTTCAAAAACAAAAAATTAGAACAATGCTTTGTTTAAAATTGCTTTATTATCTGGCTTAATAATAGAAAATCTGTTAATACCTGCTTCTGGATTTAACCTATTGGGATTTCAACATGTCATGTGGCCTCTGGAAATTTCTGTATATGCATGATGAGGGTAAACATGGCAGCTTTTATATTATGATGGAAATATGTAGTTTTGATTTCATGGCCCACTCCCTACTCCCCAGTTGGGATCCCGGGTCCGTACTTAAAGTAACTGCTGCCTTAGAAGCCTAGAGAGTGTGTGACTACCAGATGGGTTAGTTAACCAACTTTCTACCCCTTCACCCTTTCGATACCATTTCACCCTCTCACCTCACTTTCAACTGTTATTCTGTTCTCACTGCCCTCAAAACTGTTGACCTCTAGGAGTAACCTGAGGCCCTTTATTCACCTGTGGTCAAACCCCGTATGGAGATGTAGGATTGGGGTAGGGAGATCTTGGGTTCTAAGGAGAAAAGAAGTAAATATGTTTTTAAAATTTTAAATTAACATGTATTCATTGATAGGATACAATGTGATATTTCAACATGTACATACAGCATGTGCTGTCAAATCTAACAAAGAATTACTATCTAGAATATATAAGGAGCTCGAAAAACTTAACCAAAAAGCAAGTAATCTAATTTAGAGTGAGGAAACAATCAGAATAGAAACCTCTCAAAAAATTATAAATGGCTGACAAATATATGAAAAAAAGACTTAAAATCCCTAATATCAGGGACATACACATCAAAACAATAATGAGCTACTATCTCCAGTTAGAATAGTTATTATTTTAAAAAGACAAAAGTAATGCTTGTGAAGATGTTGGAAAGGAACTCCTATAATGTTGATAGGAATGTAAATTAGTCATCATGAATAGTAGGAAGTTTCCTCCAGTAATAAAAGTAGACCTGCCCTATGACCCAGATGTCTCACCCTTGAGTATATATTCAAAGGAATGAAATCAGCATAGCAAAGAGATACCTGTATTCCCAGGTATTGGGACACTATTTTCAATATGTAAGATATGGAATCAACCTAGGTGCCCAATAATGGAGTTAAAGTTTTCACTTATTTCCTCTTCCTTCTTATTGTTCTCCTTTTCTTTCCTCTCTCTGTCCCTCTTGGAATTCCTGAGATGCCCACACTTTTCTTTGCAGAACTCCTCTCGTGTTATTCCTAATCAATTGGTGCAATAAAGAGCAAGATGACTGATCAGAATAGGGGCTAGTGCAAAGGTTCTCAGTTGGCTTCCTACCCCCAACCAGTGTCTCCAATTGGCAGAACCTAACTAGGCTATTAGCAAGGGGATCTGAGAAGCATGGTTTGCAAGAGGTGGGCATGGAAGGAGGACAGAAATGTTGCTGAGGCTCAACAGTAATTGACTTTCTCTTCTCTTCCCATTCCCCAGTCCAACTGGCTAGACAGTTTGATGTCCAGTGTGGAGTGGAAGAAAGAAAATTGAAAACGGAAAGATGTTACTTGAATCAGCACTTTAGAAAGCTGGCTGCTGCTTTCCAGACCTGGCAATGTTTAAAGATGACTCTCTTTTGTAGGGTATTTTTTTAAGGCTTTTTTACAGGTCCTATCAGGGCTTCCCTCTCTTACATGGGCAGATTCCACTCTATTCTGCATAATCAGTCCTCCTTATCTGTACGTTCCTTACCCACAGATTCAAACAACCATGGATCAAAAATATTTGAAAAAATTGCCTCTGTACTAAACATATGTGGACTTTTTTTGTCATTATTCCCTAAGTAATACGGTCTAACAACTATCTAAATTGCATTTATATTCTGCTAGATATTATAAGTAATTTAGAACTCATTTGAAGTACACAGGAGGATTGCATAGGCTGTATGAAAATTCTGCATCATTTATTTAAGGAACTTGAGCATCTGGAGGTTTTGACATCCGTGGGTATCCTGTAACCAGTCTTCCATGAATCGGTTGTCCATGACCTGTAACTTTTTCAGCTCCTAGCATTTACTCCAGTTTTGCCATGTGTGGATCCTTTCCCTGTCCTGGAAGCTCAGAGTACCCAAGACGACCCCTTTTCAGTTCTGAGTTCTGCATGGCCAACCTCTGGTGCACAGGAGATGTGTATTAATTAGCCCAATAAATGCTGCACATTTTTGCCATTTTCAAGCAATGCTGCAGCTCTCTCCCAGCATAACCAGCATGATAGTTAGGCAGTCTTTCTCTCACAATTAATATTCTGGCAGTAGTCACACCCAATTCCAGAGAGCCCACTGACACCCCCCCACCCCCAAATATCTCAGACCTTCTGAGAAGAATTCATTTCTGTGCTAGATTTGAAAAAAGAGGGGACATGGCCAATATTCTTCAAGATAGTCTCCTCCCCTGTTGCCTTCTCCTGTACTTGGGAGCTTTGAATACACTTTTTATATTCTCACAGTGGTGCAAAGTTGTAAGGGTCAGGTAAGAAGTTCTCATTCATTACCTGTAAAATTCTGCGAACAGTGATTTGGCACCTCACATTGGAAATTCACTCTAACCTCCTGTTGTGTTTGTGTATGTGAACTTCAGCTGTGGAAATGTTCAGAAATGTTCAATACTATGGTATCTAAATTATCTTTTCAGAGTTATATGGTCAAGTGAAGGACTAGAAAAGTAACGAATGGGAAAGATCTTACTTGAACCAGGACTGTGCTTTAAGGAGTACCTGAGAATTTTGGGGTACACACCACACCTTAGAAGAGCTGGGGATTGAAATGGGGATGTGTTGTATTTTCTGAGACTCAGTTCTGTTCCAGCCAAGTCACATTTTCACAAGGTGTCTTAAAAATCAGCCCCAGAATACTAAGTACTAAGTATCCGATAAGTGTCAGGTCCTGTCTGCACTCGGAGCTACCAAATCACAGTCCCCAGCTCAGGAGCTCACAGTCTGTTAGCACAGCCCTTAGGCCAGGGAGTGAATATAAAGCATTTATTGAAAGGGCCATGAATAAAATTCTCAACTTCTAGACTAATTTCCAAAATGACAATACTATTTTACATTCTCAACCACAAATGTGTGAGATGTCCAATTCCTCCTCATCCTCACTAATACTTAGTCTGTTTTTTAAAAAAATTATAACCATTGTAAGAGTGTGAAGTGATAGTCTCTGTGGTTTAGATTTTTATTTCCTTAATGATTAATAGTACTGATCATCTTTTGTATGCTTACTGACCAATTGCGTATTTTGAAGAAATTTTTATTCTAATCCTTTGCCTACATTAAATTTGTGATTTTTCTTTTATTGATGGATTTTAAGTGTTCTTATATAGTCCAGTGTTCTTATATATTCCAGATACAAGTCCTTATTATTACCATCCTGCTGGAGGGTTCTTCTCTCAACCCAGAAAAGAATTACTAGGTACAGAGTCAAAAAGAGGACTGAGCAAAAGTATTTATTGTAGAGCAAAAGCAGAAAGCCCACCATACGGAACCTGGGAGGGGACCCAAGCAGGTTGCCATGAGAACTCTGTCTAGAGGTTTTATATGCATAAATGACTACATCTCAGCCAAGTTGAGGTCAACCTATGGGGTTACAAGATGCAAAGTTTGACCTAGAAGGAACTCGGGGTATGTAGCAAGTGTACTTTTGCAAGCACCATTAATTGTAACTTTTCTAAAATTAGGAGAACAGAGACACCCTTCAGAAGGGTATGAATAGAAGCTTGGTGGTACTGGTTCTCTATCTTGTTTTATCTTATTTCTGGCCAAGAAAATCCCAACCATCTAATGAGGACTTTGTTGAGCCTCCAGAGCCATCAGGTCCTTCACTGAGTCATCCTGACTCCTTCTTTGGCTTGGCTTTTCCTGGCTGCCTGTCTGCGGAACCCCCTTTGCCAGAACACTCCCCACACTCTCCTTCCATCACGGGCCCGTGTCACTCTGAGAAATATCCTCACCTTGCCATGGGTGCCTCAACATTTTCTAATACGCAGCATGCTTTACTGGAACTGATCGATTAATTACTGTTGTATGCTTCCTGTTAGGAGAATGATACCTGAACCTCAGACTAAGCCCAGCCGCACCTGCTCGGGAGGCTCACAGTTTGTTCTTTTGCAGTCTCCCTGTTTCACTTATTAGATACATGACTTTCAAATATCTGTCACTTTTTAGGTTGCCTTTTAGATATTTATATTATCTTTTGAAACAAAAATTTTAATTTTGAAGTCCAGTTTTTTTTTTAAATTTTTTACCTGGGCTTTGGGCATGTATCTAAGAAATCATTGCTTAATCCAGGGTCACAAGTATTAACGTCTGTATTTTCTTCTCGGAGACAAGTTTGTAGCTTATCACTTCTGTTTTGGCCTACACTCCATTTCGAGTTAATTTTTGTATAGAGTGTAATGCAGGGGTTCAACTCCTCTTTGCATGTGGCTATCCAGTTGCTCCACTTGTTGGAGAGACTCTTCTTTCCTCCTAGAATCGTCTCAGCAGTCTTGCTGAGGTTGGATTATGAATGGGAGAGTCTTTTTCTGAAGTCTCAATCTTATTCCATTTTTATTTGTCTACCTTTATGCAAGGATCACACAATTTTGATTACTGTAGCTTTGTAGCAGATGTTGAAGCCACAAATGCTGAGTTCTTTAACTTTGTTATTTCTCAAGATTGTTTTGGCGATTTGGGGTCCCTTAAGTTTCCATATGAATTTTAGGATTAGTTTGTCAATTTCAGCAACAAAAGGTAGCTAGGATTTTGAAGAGGATTACCTTTAACCTGTTATCAATTGGGGAAGTGTTGCCATCTTAGTAATATTGTTTTCTAATCTATGAAAATTGGATACACTTCCATTTATTTAGATCTTCAATTTCTTTCAACAATGTTTTGTACTTTTCAGTGCACAATTCTTGTTCTTCTTTCATTAAATCCATCCTTACATATTTTATTCTTTTTAGTGTTACTAAAAATGGAATTATTCTTTAAATTTCACTTTCAGATATGCAACTTACAGAAATGCAACTGTATTTTCTGTATTGATCATGTACCCTGGAAACTTGCTTAACATGATTAGTTCTAATTGTGTGTGTGTGTGTGTGTGTGTGTATTCCTTACAATTTTTTAATATACAAGATCATATCATCTGGAAATAGAGTTTTTCTTTTTTCCAGTCTGGATGCTTTTTATTCATTCTTCTTGCATAATCTTCCTGGCCAGAAATACAAGTATAACGTTGAACAAAGGTGGTGAAAGAGGATGTGTTTGTCTTGCTTCTGATCTTTGGAGGCAGCATCTAGTCTTTCACTATTGAATATGAGTTAATTGTTAAGTTTTTCGTCAACATCCTTTATCAGGTTTAAGAAGTTCCCTTCTCTTCCTAGTTTGTTGAATCTTTTTACCCTGGAATATGTCGAGGTTTGTCAAATGCTTTTACTGTATCTTCTGATATGATCGTACCCATTTTGCCTTTTATGCTGTCAGCATAGAGTATACATAATTGATTTTCAGATGTCAAACCAACTAGCATTCGTGGGGAAATTATTTGGTCATAGTATATAATCTTCCTATGTTGCCAATTTCTTTTCACTAGTGTTTTGTTGCAGATAGTGTCACTGATAAATATTTGTTGAATGAATGCATACATGTATAAATGAGTAAGTGGAGAGTGATGGTCTACTTTACACAAACAGGCCCTAAAATGCATACAATAAATTTCATATATAATTCTAGGAAATTTAGGGACATCAGATTAAATAGCCCTGAGAGTTTGGTAGGACATATTATTGCAGAGTCAGCCTGTGGAAGGGAGATAGATCATTTGCAAATGGGAAGAGGACCAAGAGATGAAAGGAAAGGATAGGTAGGGGAGAAGGGGGACATAAAAAGAATTAAGATGTGTAATGTACATGTACCAACTCCCCAAGATGAATGTAAGCATTATCTGCTGCGAACCTAGTCTAATAAAAATAAAATTTTAAAAAAAGACTCACCGTATGGAAAGGTGGTAGTTATATTGAAGTGGGGGAAAAAAACATTGATTAGAATGAAAAAAAAGGCTGACAGCTTTATTTTCTAATTCTAGATGAGAGGCTGGTGTAGTTATGTTATTTTGACAATCTGTTTCTTCATCTATAAAATGGAGTAAGGTAGAAACTTAGGGAAGAAGTATGTTTGAACTAATAACCTTATATATACTTTCTAGCTGTAATACATAATTCTCTAAAATAACACGTGTAATTAAGATTTAAAGAGAACATTTTATATAGTTTGGTAGTTCTCAATGTTTCTGAGGTAATTATGGGGAGAAAGATTAAATGAATTCAACATTGTGTGATAAATATGGAGTCTATAGGAACACAGGAAATAAAATGGGTAGTCTTATTTTTCGAAGTATGATTAAACTTAAAGAAAAGACGACATTAAAACTGAGTCCTGAGAGATGGTGAGAGTTTGCAACTTATAGAAGACAGGGCAGGGAAAAGATTTTTTCCCCTCATGTTTCTGTTTCTGTTCTCTATTTATATGTTGGTTGTTTGTTTTTTGTTGTTTTGTTTTGTTTTTGGTGTTGGGGATGGAACTCAGGGCCTTGTGGTTGTTAGGCAATTGCTCTGCCAGTTGAGCTAAATCCCCAACCCCTCCGTTTATGTTTCTATTTTAAAATTTCCAAGAGGCAATTTTTTCTTGGTTCTATAGTGTTCTTATACATAATTTGTGAAAGAAAATTCCTTGGTCTAAGGTGGGATTTTATGTATACGGAGAACTCAATAATGTGTATTTACTACTGAGCTTTGGATTTTTTGAATTGAGTATATGATTAAAGTTAATTTGAACAGGCAGTTAGAAATTTAGTTTAATGAGCCTAAATAATAAAGCCTTACATCAGATTGGATCTTTAACAGAACTGTATGTTTCTTCCAAAGTTTACATCGTGTCGGGTCACTGATATTGTAATGACACAGCTATTCCAGCAGAGGGCACACTGTTAAAAATTAATTTCCTTCATAAAGAAGTTTTAACATCTTTTCTCACGGACTTATAACTTCCATGATGTACTTCCGATGCAGGAAGTATGAATTGTATAAAATAAGTTCAATCCCCTAAATTGTAAACAAGAAGAAACCAGAAAACACTTTTTCCAACAGAATGACCACTTAGCTGTAGGAAACCACTGACAAAACTGTGTTCAAGCAGGAAGGGTACAGTGAAGAGAAGGCAGCTACCCAGAAAACCTAGACAAAAATAATGCCCTTTGAACTAGGTTTGGAGTATTTATGCTCAATTGAAGGTTACTCCAACTTAGTCCAAATAATTGCTTAATTTTTGTTTGCATTTAAACATTTTTCCAAAGATAAACACCCATTCCGGCAGCACTCGGGAGGCTGAGGCAGGAGTATTGCCGTGAGTTTGAGGCCAGCCTGAACTACAGGGCGAGACCCTGTCTCAAAAACCACAAAATAACAACAACAACAACAACAACAACAAAACCCACAAAAAACCCAGTGAGCAATAAATTATGATTACATGTATTCATCATGGTGAGGTAAATAAATAGGTCATGAGGCAAAGATAAAAGGGACCCAACTTTGACGTTTATCTTCTCCCTCCGTACTAGTCTGTAATCATTTCCATTCTCCGAGTCTCATTTTTTCTCCGACACAAAATGCCTGGGCCCTCTGTCGCCCTCCCGGGGCTGCTGAGCTAATCAAGGGAGATAACAATGAAAGAGCCTTTCAGAATAACTGAGTTGTCGTGTGTAAGTGACTCTGAAGGCAAAAAGACACGATCTCGCAGCTGTCCTCTCGCTGATAGGAGGCCACAAGCTTCAAGGCCGCCGTGTCGGTTGCATAGCAAGCTTCACCCAAAACTTTCATTTAAAAACATTTATCATTGAGCTACAGGGCTGGGACTTTCTCATTGGACTGGCAAGTGTTAGTGAACCTTCTACAAGTAAATTATCGCGGAAAAGAGCTACCAAATCACGGCAGTAACCCCCACACACCTATCAGTCCGTTTGTTTCAACAGATACACAGCGAGCCTGCCCTAAGCGGGCCTTTAGTAGCGGCTCCGGGCAGCTCCGGAGAACGAGCAGCAAGTCTGCCCCCTGCTGGCGCCTTCCTGTATGTGCGGGCCGTGGTTACTGGGGCTTGGTTGGTTGGTTGAATAGAATTTAGGGATTCTTTAGGGCAGTGCGTTCTGTCCACTTAACATTTACTTGGAAATGATAAGGAAAGTTTGGAGTCCTTACCAGTTTTTAAAAACTGTCACATTCTTGGGCAGTTTCATTAACAAGTCAGTTATTAAAATTCTAGTTACTAGTATTGACTGTAGAATCCAAAATGTAGATGTTAAATACTTAAAATAGCTGTAGGGTTAGTGTTGTCTCTTCGCCATTTCCTCCGACTTTTCTCTTTTTACTGAGAGTTCTTTTCTATTCCTTCTTACAGAGACTTGAGAACAGATGGCCTTGCAATAAGCATTTAATAGTAATTAATAATGGCACAGTGCTTTAAAAGTTCACAAACTATTCTTTCATACATAATCACATAATCTCACTTGAAATATACAGCAGCCTCATTCATAGATACTATTTCCATTTTTCAATAGCGGCAACTAAGGTTCAGAGATAGTAGGTTACCTACTCAGTGTTACACAGCTGAAAGATACTGCTCGGTTTTCTTTTCGCTCATCTCAGAACCCTCCTGAAGGCCCCCTCTTTCCCTTCTCTTCAGAAAGTGAAACTATCACCCACCTCTTTGATATTGCAGTTGTTCTTAGACATGCCCAGGAAACTTATTAAACAGATGTGCTCAGCCAGCCGGGCAGGGTGGCACATGCTCGAGGCAGGGGTGTCAC
>PVJO010027697.1:0-19297 GCA_004026905.1 Hystrix cristata
AGTGCTCCGTGAGGAAGGCAGGCTGAGGCTGTGGCGGCCAGCACCAGGTCTGGGATGGACTGAGAAGTTTCTCTGAGGTGACACACAGGACCCGTTATCGGGCTGTGTGATCCTCCCCCTCCTCTGTCCCTCCTCCCTCACCTCCTCCTCCTCCCTGTAGTAGAGGGGGAATTGCTGGGGAATTAAAGACAAAACTTCCCCCAAACCTAGATCTCCCCACAGAGGCAGAAGAGAAAGAAAACAGTTTTATTGTTGAATAAGCATCCAAAAGAATGTGACGCGTATCACAGGCAATCCACTCAGAGACTACAAAGACTGAGAGGAACCTTATGCCTCAACATAACCACGCAGATCCAACCCATTACTTACATGTTCTCAGTATAAACAGAACCCTCCTCAGGTAGGAAGACCTGGCAGCACTGTTTGTCACATGGAGACAAATTTACCTGGCTACTATTTGGGTGGCCATCTGTGTTTGCTAATTGTGTTTTTTGTTTTGTTTTTTGGTGCTGGGAATTGAACCCAGGGCCTCAAGAATGCCAGGCAAATGCTGTACCACTGAGATACACTCTCAGCCCCTGCTGATTGCCTTCATCCAGAGGAAAAATCAACTTCTCATCTCTTTATGACAAGAGGTAGTTTTGCAAGTTGGAGCCATAATTTGGCTCCTCTCCTCCCCTCAAAGCTAGGAGATGCGACAATAGCTTCCCTGATAATTTCTCCAAAGAGGGAGTTTCCATGTGCCTGAGAAAGAAGCAAAGGGGGAAATGGAGCTCTTAAACACATCCGCCTCCATTTCAGAGAGAGACTTCCACTTAATTAGCTTTCTAAAGTAAGCACTCTACAAAGAGGGAGTGGCATGGGGGTGGGAGTTCTCTTATTTAAGCCTCTTATTTTTAATGTGTATTTATCTAAGATGTCAGTTTTGGCTTCATGTAGTACCTACCAAGGAAAGGACATGTTTGGCTCCAGGACAACTGTCTGTGACCTGAGAAAATCCAAGGGGTAGAGTTAAGCCAAATTGACCCCGCGACCCTGGGAGGCACCAAGGGTGGACTGAATGCCTTTAGGAACCTTCAGCGTTTGGGTAGTTAATGCCTTTAGTGGGGACGTTAGCAAGGCTGGGTGGGCCTTCCAACCACAGAGCTTCTGACTCCTTTACCTTTCTAACCTTCTGATCCCATTTGATGCCCTGTGCCTCCATCCTCCACCCCACCACACGTGTGTGCGTGCACACACAGACACAGACAGACACAGACAGACAGACAGACAGACACACACACACACACACACACACACACACACACACACTGGATGTCTCTCTCAGCTCCTTGCAGAGGGAGAGAGTCTGTTCGTGGATGCCAGATGCCGTCCTGGTATGGCTCCCAGGCTGTGGCTTCTTTCCCTCCCCTCCCAGCACAGTTCATGGCTTCTGCTCTACTCCAATTAGACTCTAACCCACTAGCAGCTGCCGCCAATTCTGCAGAAAGTTCAAATCTTTAGGGACTTCATAAATTAGCCTTTACTGCTGAGTGTTCTCCAGAGAAGAAAGGAATTGGGGAGTGGGGTGGAGCAAGGGGTTGCAAAGCAGGCTTGAGAGTGGCTTGCTCGACCCAAGCGCTGAGCGTTAGTGGTTAGTGTCGCAAGCAGTCAGGGCAGAGCCGTCAGGAGAGGGGAGATGGGGTGGTGAGGTGGGTGCAGGGAGAGCTGGCTGGCTGGCCAGGGGCACTGGATGGTTCTGGGCAGGTCAGAGGTGAGGGTGGCGGGAAGGAAAACAGTGATAAAGTGCTGTGAAAGCTGGCAACTTCTAGGCAGCACCTTGAATTTTAGTGAGCATGTGGCAAGTGGGCCTTCTTATGTTTCTGTTAGGATATCCAGGATGGGAACCCTCACTTCTGCACACATGTGTGTCTCTGGGAATGTTCTGTTGTGTACATGTGTCCAAGTGTTGATGGTGTGTGCATGTTCTTGCACATGTAGGGCACTTGGCACTTATCAGTCTGCTGGTCCTGGATAATGTTGGCAGAGAGGGAGGGACGCTGAAGCTGGGTGATGAGTTGACAGGGCAGGGCCCACCTGCTTCCTTCCTGTGGCTCTGGACTGTGCCCCGGTCCCCCACTCCTCCCAGCCAAGAATTTGGCGAGCCGTAGCTCCCAACATGCTTAACTTGCTCCTTCGGCCACACCTTTGTACCTGCAGGTCTCTGGCTGGAATCTGTCTGCTCTCTCCTCATCTGGCTAAGTGCTGCTTGTTCTTCAGGGATGTTGCCTTTTGCAGAAAGAACTTCCCAACCCCTGGGAATGAGGAAGGAGTTCCTGTCGGGGGCTCCCCCCTACCCTGGTTGTGCTTCTACCTTGGCACTCGCCCCACCCTACTCAAATTCCTCATTTATTTGTCTGTCTCACCCACTAGACCACGAGCTTGAGAACAGATTGCATCTTCCCTCCCTGGCTTTCCACCTCCTAGCACAGTTCTTGGCAGAGAGTGTGCTTATGAAATGAATGAATGTTGGGTAACAGCACCCTACATCTGCACAGCGCTTTTCCATTCTCTGAGCACTTTCTTCTATATTGTTCTCCGTGCATCCTCCCAGCAACCTGGCTTCACAGGAGAGGCGGTTGTTATTGTCCCCAGGTCCTTGGTGAGGATCCAGAGGTTGAGCTGAATAACATGGCTCTGGACTCCTCCTTGGTCCCCTGTGCCAGGGAGCTCTCCAGCCGGGCACAGTCTCCATTATGGAAGTAGGACCCACAGAGCTGAGGTGGCTGTGAATCAGGGCAAGATGGCTCCTGGGAGCTTCGCCCTGATGTCCCAAACCCAAAGCACTCTGATTGCTAGAAACCGTGTGTGTGTACATGTGTGTGTGTACGTGTGTGAGTATAAAGACATTTATCAGTGAGACTTGGCTTGTGCAATGGCTTTGGGGACTGACAAATCCAAAACCTTCAGGGCAGGCTGGAGACCCAGAAGGACAGAGGTTCCAGTTTGAGTCTGCCGGCAGACTGCTGCAGGGTTCATTCTTATTTGAGAAGGGTCAGGTTTTTCGTTCCTCCTAGACCTTCCATTGATTGGATGAGGCTCGCCCACATTGTGAAGGACAATCTGCTTACTCAAAGTCCAGCAGTGTAAATGTTAACCTTGTCATCCCCTCTCCGCGCATCACAGAAACACCCAGAGTGATGTTTGACTAACTATCTGGGCACCACGGTCTGGACACAAAAATTAACCATCACAGTAAGGGATCCCTGGAATCCTCTTGGAGATGTAGGGAAGCGGAGATAAATCGCTGAGTCCCAAACACTACTTCAGCTGTCCTAGCTCCATTTATAATAAAACAGAGGTAAAATGAATAGATGGGTGGAGGGAGGGACAGGAGGATGGAGGGATGCGTAGAAAGAAGGGAGGGTGAATCTAGGTGTGCAAAGGATGGATGAATGGATGGGAGGATGGGTGAGTAATGAGTAAATAGGTGGATGGATAGAAAGTTACTGGGAGCTAGTAACTTTTCAGTCAGTATTAGAATAAAATTTTCTTTTTCTTTTTTTTTTTTTTTTTTGGTGGTGAGGATCGAACTCAGGGCCTTGTGCTTGCGAGGCAAACACTCTAACCACTGAGCTAAATCCCCAGCCTAGAATAAAATTTTCAAACACACAAAACTAGAGAATGACAGACCAGAAAGGTCAACATATCCAAGTCTCTAAATTTGATAATGGCACACAGAGAAGAGTGACAAGTGGTTGGAGGTGTTGCCTTCCAGTCAGATTGTGGGCACTGGTCAAAACTGAGGGATGTGTGTGCTAGACCAGGAGAGGCATGAGCTCCAGGAACAAAGTGACTCTGAAATCACAGAGGCTCTGCACATCCCCGGCTTCCTGTGTATTCAGTTTGTCCAGCTCAGCTGGGTGGAGGGCTCTACAGTACATCTTCCCCTGACGCTTCAATGTGTGGCCTCCACGGCCCCTGCAGCAGGAGAAGGGAGCGAGTTGGCATGTTGGGTGAAGCTCTGACATACTCCAGCCCATGAGCAACATCTGTCACTTCTCCTACAAGCCACATGGCCCCAAGCAATAGAAGAGGGCTAGAAATGCTGGCAAGAACATGGATATTTGGGGAGAAGTGAGAGTTTGTGCCGCAGAATAGTTTGATGTGTCTTTTGGAATTCCAGTGTTTCATTTTCTACATCTTTGAGCCAAGAGAATTGCCCAGAAATCTCAGAGCCCCAAGAATCTCCCTTCGGCTGTCAGAACCCCCAAGGGGTCTGAGTTTACGTTGCACAGAGGCCTTCACTCTTTGTACTGCAGAACTTGAAGTGTTGTGTTGGGGGGACAGTGTGCAGGAATATTTCTTTCATCTCTGCCAACTAATCCAGTGAAGGCTGAACCACTTAGCGCCATTCTTACCTAAAGCACAGCGGCATCACCCCAGAGAAATGCTGAGTCTGGTCTTCTTCCCACTGTTACTCAGTCACCTTCGGGATACTGGTATCTGTGTTTTCAGACTTACTGCTTCCAGGATGTGGTTTGTTCGAAAGTATTGATCAAACACTATGACAGTTATAAGAATTTTATAGGTTCACCAGCACTTCACAATTTCTTTATTTCTTTGAAGCTTCTTGCCTGTCTTTGGAACAAGCTGCCACCAGGGATCTAGTCAGGTTTGAGTTGCTTATCTCCCCAAAGGCGATAATATTTAAAGCATTCATTTCTAGTGGCATTGATGTCCTTTAAATAAATTTAAGTAGAACTTTTTATTAAAATATCTGAGAACAAAGAATATCAAATTAAAATATCAACCATCCTAATTTAAAACAAGATATATAGTTGGAGTTAGATCCAAAGAAATATAAACATATAAGGAAAAGTTGGTATCTTCGTTATCAGAGCTCTTGTCCTTTATTTAGTCTAATTCTGGTTCCTCTTTAGACCTACATAGAGTTAATTGACTCTGAATCTTTTAGCTTTCTTAGGTCTGGTCAGATTTGACAAGAGTCCGGATCTGCAGCTTCCCTTCAGACTTAATCTTTGATGTCTCATTAAGGACCTTCTTTTGATCCCTTATGATTTCTCTGAAGAAGGTGTTGGCTGTTTCTAGTTCTCTTTGTCTTAGCCCCATTTTCCTTGTAGTCTGCAGACAGGAAGAGAGTGAATTATAGTAAGGCGTGATGTTTCCAGAACGTTTGAAACTCATGATTGCCTTTTTCTGAATCAGCGGGAGGATTTTCTTTTCTTGAATTCTTTTCTCAGCCTCAGCTCTTTGTTGAGTTTGTTATCGCTAATGTCCACAGAAAGATCCCTTAGCAACCAAGTCCTTGACAGGGTTAGATTGCAAACTGACCCTTTATGTCACCTAACTTTACAAAGCCTGCTCTTTTGTAGGTACAAAACAGGTCATTCCATAACATGACTTTTAAAATGCTTTTAGCAGAAGGTGACACAAGGTGACCTCTACCTGAGCCTCCCTGTGTGTTCAGCAAGATCCCAAGGGATGTGAAAATAAGAAAGTGCTGAAGGAGCGTTCAGCCAATATAGGTGGAGGCACGTGGGGACTCAGGTACAAAGCACTCTCATCCAAACGTCACAGAACTGATGCCACCAGCATCATGTGGGCCATCGTTGCTGGGTTAGGTCCACCAGTGACCAAAGCCCTGTTTCCTGCTCTTAAGCAGGTGCTGCAGGCCTGAACTCTGCTGGCAGCAGTCAGGGCTGGCGTGGATTCTGGCACCAGGTTGCTAATGCTTTTGCTCACTGTATGGGAAAAGGGAGTTGGAAGGCAAGGGGGCAGAGTTTAGTCAAACCACAGAGTGGAGTCCTCCATCGGCAGATGTGGTGAGGAAGACCTGAGTGAGAGTCCCGGAGGACCACCTGCTGGGGTGTGCTGGGTTCTGGTGGGGAGTCATTGTTGGGGAAGATTTAATCCCGAGTGTATGGGGAAGATTGGAAAAGGCTTTGAATGGACCATGAACAGAACTCTTCCCCATAGTAAAACTATCAAAGTGGTTAACAAAGCTGCTCTTATCAATACTATCCAAATTATACCTCAATTCTGTGACTACAACTGCACTGGGAGGTGGCATGGAAACTGCTCGTGGACTCTATATATACAAAAATCATTACCATTTATTGAGTGCTTGTTGAGAGCCAGGCACCCTGGGAGACCTTTATTTCATTATCTTATTTATTAAGACGCACTGTGTTATCTTTGAAGGGCTTCTCATGTTTTCAAACGGCTAGGGGAGGGAGATGGCAGGCTCCAGTTACTCTCCCATCGTGCAGTCACCTGGAAAGGAAAGAGCCTACTTCTCGGGCACTTCACCCTGCCCCTTAGTCTGCTCACCCACCACCGCCCAGGTGAGCAGCCCTGACCCAGCGCCGGACCGTGCGGAGCCCGGCTTTGCCTCACGAGGGCTGGCTCCCTGAGCACTGTGCTGTGTGCTTCTCATTCCATTACCTTGTTTTGTCTTCACCATAATCCCAAGAGAGAGAATAATATTTTTACCCTCATTTTATCTATGAGGACATGGAAGCAGAGAGGCGATGAGGTGTGTTCATGATGTGGCTGCTAGGGGCTGGCAAGAGCTGAGTTCTGTCCATGTTCACTCTGACTGTCACCTATGTGTTATGGTTTAGAGATAAAATGTTTCCCCGGAAGTCTCATGTGTTCAGAGGTTGAGTGTTTGGAAGGTGACTGGATCATGGTGGTGCTATACTCAACAGTGGATTGACCCACTAATGAATTCATAGTTGAATGTGCTGTTAGGAGGTTGGGCCTGGCTTGAGAGGGTGAACTACCCAGGGGATGTGAATCAGAGGGATATATTCTTAACCCTGGTGTTCTCTCCCTCCCTCTCTCCCTTTCCCCCTTCCCTGCTTTCTGACTGCCATGGGTTGAGCAGCTTTCCTTGGCCATACCCTTCTACCATGCCATTTCTTCCCTGGAGCCAACCAACCATGGACTGAACACACTAAAAATGTGAGCAAAATATACCTTTCCTCCTTTAAATTGTGGGTGTTGGATATTTGTTACAGTGACAGGAAAGTGATTAGTACACTATGGGACCATACTGAGTTTCGACTCAGTGTTCTTGGTCCTGTCCGTTAGCTTCACCCTTGAGTGACTGAGCACACAGAAAGTATCAGGCAGGGTTAAGAGGGTCTGAAGAGGCATGGAAGAGTGGCAGTTACCCTCTAAACCTGATCAGTAAATAGATAAGAAGAGAAAATAAGCAATCTGGATGGTAGATTGTATCAGTCTGCCAGCTGCCGTAACAGAACACCAGGACTGGATGGGCTAAACAACCAAATTTCATATTCTCACAGCTTTGGAGCCTGTAAGTTCAAGATCGAGGTGCTCACAGGGTTGGTTTCTAGTGAGGCCTCTCTCCTCTCTCCAGAAGATCCTCCTTAGTGTGTCTTCATGTGCCTTTTTTCTGCACATACCCACCCTAGGTGTTTATATGTCCAATTACCTCTTCCCATAAGGACATGGGATTGGATTATGGTCCCATCCTTATGGCATGTATCAGTAATTACTCCCTAAATGTCCCATCTCCAGCAACAGTCACATTAAGAGTGAGGCTTCAACACGTGAGTTTTGGAGAGGCACAATTCAGTCCACAACAGGGATTCCTCAGAGTGCTGTGTCCTTCCCACAGCAGCCCCACAGCAACGGCCACAGTCAGCTACAACGCAGGTGGCAGCCCCTCTCTGCAAGGCCTGGGCTAGACACTTCTTCCCTGGAAGCCACGTCAATGAGTGATGCTGCTCCAGAGAAAATTCAATAAAGGCTTTTCCCAGAACATTACTGCAGACTCCTGCAGCTCTATACAACCCAACATTTGCATGTAATTTTCACTTCAACTAAAGCGTTTAAATGTAAAATCCAGTGTCTGGAGCCACAGCCCCCTGTCTGATCAGAGTGTCTTTCAATGTTAAAAGTGATACTTTGAAAGAGTCCTCAAGGCTGTCCCAGGTTCCAGAGGGCTCTGTTCTTTCCACGTACAACACTTATTCCTCTGATCCCGTTTCTATCTCTGGGATAGAAGCCATATATATGTTGGTCAAGTAGCTCTTGAAAAATAATGAGAATGAGAAGGAAGAAGGAGGAGAAGAAGGAGAAGGAGAAGCAAGTGGAGGAGAAGGAGGAAGAAGAGGGGAAAAAGGAGAAAGAGGAAAAGGGAGAAGGAGAAGGAAGAAAAGGGGGAAGAGAGGGGAAGGGAGAGAGAAGAGGAGAAGGGGAAGAGGGACAGGGACAGAGAGACGGGGAGGGTGGGGAGGAGAGGCGAGAGGGACAGGGTAAGGAAGGGGGAGAGGGAGGAGGAAGATGAGAAGGAGAAGGAGAAATCAGCCCCGATTTGTAGGGTTTGCCAGTTTCCAGAGTGTAAATACTCTTACCATAACCAATTCACGCTATCTTTCATTTACAGACTGGCTCACAAAGTGAGTATTTTCACTCAGCTCTCGTTAGCTTCTTTGAGTGCCCCAGCACACCACTACATGTCCCTCTTAGGTCATAGAAACCCATTTAGTAGTTTCCAATCTGGTTCAGGGGTTCAATCTGGGATCTTGATCAAAATGAAGCTGACTGGCTCCCCAGGACTCAGTCTCACAATCTCATTTCCATTCTCATCATGCCTTAACCCCTAAGCACCAGCCACAAATCCATGTACGTCTTAGACATGCTTCCTAACAGAAGAATCACCCACCTGCTGGAGGTCAGAGTCCCCCACCCCTGCACTCTGACCAGGGGAATTCTCATGGGACCTGGGTCAGCATAGGAAAGTAAAAGTTGAACAAGTGGAGGTTGGATTGATGGCAGGTATAAACACTGCCCACATGTGGGGGGCTTTGCCCAGAACTGGGCATCTCTAATTTTTATTCAGTGAAGGCCGTGGGGGCCTCAACAGTTGCTTCCTGCCTGAACGCTTGCTGATGGCAGGCCTCTGAGTTCTCCTTGAGGCCTGGGTGGCTGTCTACCGTCCGAGGGTGACATGTCTAGAAAGCGTCCATCCCAAAGGGGGAATTGTGGAGTCCCATGGGGCACACCACTGAATGTTTCTAATTCCACGTTCATGGCCAGCTTGTGGCATTTCAGCGGAAAATAGTGACTTGGGGGCCAGACCGTAGAGAAAACCAGGCATGGAACTAACATACGTCACCAAATAAGTGGGAATCGTACCCTCGAACTTGAGAGTTTCTAGGGTGACTGGCACCGTGAGGTAAGGCCTGCACGGTATCAGAATGGTCCCCCCACCCTGCTTCTGCTCCCCTGTTAGGCTTGAATCCTCTTGTGCTCGATGGATGCTCTCCTTCTCTCCCTTCCTCTGTAGTCTGCTCTCCAGAGCATCCCAAGTGCTGGCTGAGCCAGCCGACGTGGTCATGATAATACTAATAGGCTGCTTTAAGAGAAGAGTTTAGCCCACTGGACTTGGGGAAAGGCCTTAGCTGGTGCTTTCCTTCAGCAGATAACAAGCTTCAGTGAGGCTCACAAATCCTAACCTACTCCATGGCTGTGTTCTTGCTTTATATGCTGAAAGTGTCAATAATCACTCCCATAAATAGACTTTCCCTTTCCTCTGGCAATAAAAATGATCAATGATACATGGGCTTGCTCTTCCTTCCAGGGCTTCTCTAAGCTCAGGGGAGGGTGGGCACACATGACTTCCCACATTTATTTACCCTTAGGGCCTCATATTGTCTGATCGTATGCGAAGCATCAGTATTGAATTCTCCTTTCTCTTATACTTAGGAATATTTAACTACGTGTGTATACTTCCTCTTATGCTCTCTCATTATTCTTGGGCTATTTAAAGGAATGCATGAAATTACAATAATTATAACAGTATCTACTATATATGTGCCAAGTTCTGTGCTGGGCATTTTACAAGTACTATTTCCAAACCTGGTAAATATTACTAGCTAGATACAGTCACACACTCTCATAATCCCAGTTACTCAGGAGGCAGATGCAGAAAGATTGCAAATTCAAGGGCAGCCTGGGCAATTCAGTGAGACGGTAATGCAGCCAGCATCCTCTCTATGATCCAGTAGCCAGCCAGGGAGGAAAGCACTCCGTAGAGCACAGAATAATGAGCCTGTGCAGTATGCCTGTCTCCAGGCCCACACAGAAAGATTCCACCCTAATCTGGTGCTTTGAAATGAAAATTTAAAGGGGGCTGGGAATGTAGCTCAGTTTTCCCTGGGTTCCATCTCCAGTACCGAGAAAGAAAAAAAATGAAATTCAGAGACGTTAATAGATTTGCTCATGGCATTAGGTGCTAAGATTCCAGCCTCAGTCCTTTTAACTCTAAGGCTCACATTTTTCTACTCAGTCACTATGTTATGTAAAGCATTGTATCAGTCAGCGCAGTTGCAAGCACCTCCAGATCTTAGTGGCTCATGGCAACAGAGTTTGGCATCACCCTCAATGTGCTGTATGATCGACATGCATCACAGGCCAGCTGTGGGCTCAGCTGCACTTACCCAGGACACGGGCACATGGTAGGAGAGCCATCAGGCTGTCTCCAGTCCCCACGCTGGGGGCAGAGAGAACTCTGGTGAATCCAACACTAGCAGTGAAATGACAGCAGCTTTGGATTGACATATGTCACTCCTACCCATGACTCAGTGGCTAGAATATGACAGGAGTCTTCTGCACCACAAGAGATGGTGCGAAATCCTAGGGGACAGCGGAGAACACTGGGTATCTGGTGAACAGCATTAAAACTGGCCGTGGGTGTCTGGCACAGCACCTGGCACCGAAATCTCAATAAACACCACTTCCTGCTCCCTTCCCTTCCTCAACAGCCAGACAGATTAGGGCGGGATCCTTCTGTGTGGGCCTGGAGACGGGCATACTGAACAGGCCCACTGTTCTGTGCTCTGTGGAGTGCTTTCCTCACTGACTGGCTGCTGGATCAGAGGCTGCTGGCAGCTGTCCACATCTGGATCAGATTGTTCCAGGGCCCTGTCTTCAGTGACTTAATGTCCAACTATGTGTCGGGGGTCTCCATTAGTCATCCTGCAGGTGTTGCAGATGACAGACATTCACATGTGTGACACATGACATCCTCACACAGGTGTCCTATAGACTCGGGGTGAGAAGTGGTGCCTGGCATTATTATAGGGCTAGGCTGAGTCTGAATTGATAAAAAATTTATTATTAGTAGCCTGTTGTGGATGGCATATCTTGTCACCTCACCAGACGTGCAGCATGTTGGGCTGCAGCATGTTGGGTCACAGCAGTGGAGGAACCACTCGGCCAGACGATAGCAGAGCGATCAGTTGTGAAATGAAGGATGGTTCCAGTTAGCTGGTTGTTTTATCTGTCCCATGCCAAAGAATTGATTGGAGGGAACATTTTGTCCATACTAAGTGAACGGGGCAGTGATCCTGGCATTGTGCCGACACAGCCTGAGCATTAAGAATGCGAGCATAGTGTCAATCATCAAATCATAGAATGATAGACTGGAAGGAGCTGCCAAAGATAGTTTTCATACACTCCTCTCACGTTACACAGCTGAGGAAACCGAGGAATGGCCAGGTTAAGGGATCTTCTCGGTGACATAAGGCACGATCTTTAACCATTGTTTTAGAAGAGAGGTCAATGAGGGCATGTCTTCGCCCACAGAATTTTTAACATTTTCTTTAGCTATTTCAGAATCAAGATGCCCACTAAATGGCATTCCTGCTGCTAAAAGTAGACAAGAATTTGAGAAACACCCCGTGGTGCAATTGTTCATTGCTTAAACTCGCTGCTGACTCATTTGTCCTTCATCACTTCTTTACCAACATTGGTGGTGGCACGTGTTACTTGCTGGCTCTTTGTTCCAGCTTGTCCCACCCTCCCCAGCTGGGCCAGGCAACAGGATGTAGTGATGTCACCTCCGCATGCCCCCATTGGCTGTTGGGTGAGGCTCTGAGGCGAAGTCCCCTATGGGACAACCCGGACATAGGAATAGGCCTCATGTCCTCGAGATTGAAATAAGTCAGTCACGTGTTTCCCAGAAGACAAAGACCCTTCAAGGTCAAAAGTAGTCTATGGAACTCCTTTTTTTGAGACAGGCTCTCCCCGTGTAGTTCAAGCTGGCCTTGAACTTGCTATTGTATGTAGTAGCCCAGACTGGCCTCAAACTGAAACTTGCAATCCTCCTGCCTCAGCCTCCTGAGTACTAGGCTTCATCTTTTTGATAAGGGACAAATGTTCTTTCCAAACAAACAACTCTTGAAGGCCATACTTTAGGTGTTGGGAGGGGGTGGTGTCTCATGAAAAAATAGTCCCTGGATCAGGGCCCTGCACATCCACCTAACTGTGAACTGCACTTTTTCTTTAAGTTTTAATTTTTATTAGTACAAGTTTATATAATACACAATGATTACATTTATTGTGGGTAGTTAGTACATGTACATAACACATTGTAATTCTTTTACTTCCCCTTTCCCTCCCCTCTCACACTCCTTCCTCCATCTCTTGGTTCCCTTCCCATTTGCAAAAGTGAATTGCACTTTTCTATTCACTTCAGATTCCTTTAATCATTCCCCCATTCTCAAGTCCATTTTTGAGGTCTTGACAACGCTCTGCCTGAGGGCCTGCCATGGAGGGAACTCCAGACTAGGTCTGTCTGGCCCTGGGGCTGAGGCAGGGGCTCACCTCTGTCACTGCCCAGTGTGGGGTTTTGGCAGCTCTCCTAGCCCCACAGGCCTAGATGCAGGAGCAGTCTTTGGCGTGGACAGAGAGCTCTTAGGCTTGGGGCCAACATTCAGCCCTCAGCCCTTTGCCCCAGATAAGCATGTGGGACTGGCCCTCCAACCCACACCTCACCTCTTCTCCTCTTCCCTGGATTTGCACAGAGAAGAGTTTGGGGCTTGGTGGGATTGGGGAAGCAGGGAAGATGGAACCATAAAATGATGTCCTGGAAGGACTCTTCCCACCCCATCCCCCAACCCACAACAAATAGGAGGGAAGTGTGGGTTCTGGGTCACTCAGAGTACCCTCTCCTTCCTCGGGTTGATGCATTGTTGAAAAGATATTGTGGGAGCCTTGTCTTCCCAGTCCTTTCTCCTTGTCATCTTTGGGCAAGGCTGCACACATAGGCACACACTTACACACACACTCCACCCTATCACACACATACCAGTCATCCATTCTTGGCTGCTAGGTTCAGATTCTGGAAAGCCCTAGAGGTAGAAGGATGCAGGGCTGAAGCATTTAAGACTTTAAGGGAAAGTAAAGTCAAGGGAACAAAGGTGAGGGGTGAGTTAATCCTGATGATTGATTTTATATTCAGGAAAGAACACAACGCGAGAGCATATCAAATAAAGAACGTTTTAGTCCTCTATCATATGTTGCTGGTGGAGGTGTGAAATGGTTCCGACAAGCTAGTGAGCAAGCTGACAATGTGTGTGTAAGTGGGAATGCACGCTCCCTGTGACCCAGCAGCCCACACGGGGCCTCCTCCAGAGAAACACGTTCAAGGGTGTTCGCTGCAGAAACATCTGTGTCAGTGACAAATCAGGAAAAAAAAAAACACACACACAACACTTTGTCTTGGTCCATTTTCTATTGTTATAAAAACATCTGAACCTGGGTCATTTACAAAAAATAGATGGTTCCAGAGGCTGGGAAGTCCAAGAGTCCGGGGCTGGCATCTGCTGGGCACCTGGTGTCTTAGTTCCTTTCTTCATCTGCGGGACGAAATACCTGACACTCACAATTTGAGGGAGGAGAGACCTGAAAGTATCAGCTGTGGCCAGGTAGCAGCTTGGCGGAAGGGCCCGGGCAGAGGAAAGCGACTCCTACCGTGCTGGGCAGGAACCTGGGGGGAGGGGAGGGGCAGGGGAGAGAGATACACCCCTCCAGGCCACACCCCAGCGACCGCCTCTCCCGGCCAGACCCCGCCTCCTAACCCCGCACTCCAGTCACCTCCCAAGTGACTTGGCCCTGAGCGCAGGAGGCTCTGGGGTTCATCCGGATAGAAACTTAACACCCGCTGGGACCTTATCCCTGCACCAGCCCAGAGAAGGGAAGTCAGCTGCAGAGCTCATGCTGGTGACCAGTCTCTCCTTCCACACCCATTAACCCTTGAATGGATTAGCACATTTACGACCCAGTCGCCTCTTACCTTCCAACGTTACCACCACAGCAATCAAATTTCAACTCAAGTTTCAGAGGGAACAAACCATAGTAAAATTAAAAAAATAGTACATATTCGCAGTACATAATGACTATAATGCATCGTGAGGAGTTGACACATGTATATAACACATCTTGATTCTTTTCATGTCCTCTTCCCTTCCCTCTCTTCCCCCTGAACCTCTAAATGCCCTTCCTGTTGGCAGCAGATCTAGCTCCCTGTTTCCTGTTATTCATCCTTTATTTAACCATAGCAAACGCATATGTCCACCAGTAGGCGAGTGGATGAATTGTGGTCTCTTTGTACAGTTTAATGTTGTTCAGCAGTTAAAATGAACTAGCACTCAACCCAGTCACACGGGTGGATTTTGGAAACACAATATTAGATTAAAAAGCAAGTTCTGGAACAATAAGGTCAGTGTGACACTACGTAAATGAAAAGCACTCAGAGTATTGCTGGGTGTAATTTATGAGTAAGAGGGTACAAGCATGTGTAGGAGGAGAACACCCACCGATTTCAGGACAGTTGCTGCGCAGCTGGAGGGAGGAGAAGGTGCACAAAGGTGACTAGAACTGTGTCTGGAAGGTTTTATTTCTTTAAAAAAAAACAGACATAAAAGTGGCAAAATGTTAGCATTTCTTTTGGTAGATAAAAGCCTTTTTATTTTTCCTTGTATTTTGCTGTATGCTTGAAGTATTTCAAAATTGAAAAAAGGAAATAAAATTCCACTGGCATTTTGCACATTTTTACAAGAATAGTAATGGATAAGGTACTGTGATTTCCCATTTTCATTCCTTCCCTGAAAGACATTTTTAAGATTTTTCCTTCCTTGAATCTCCCATGAAATGCCCACAAATGTGCTTCTTCTTGTTGCAGAAATATGTATCCGGGGGGACATTTTCCAGCCAATTATCCCGGGCCATTCTGATCTCATGACTCAGAGACATTGAAACAAACCGTCTCCCTCATCCAGATACGTGGAGAAACGAGAACACGTGAAGTAGGCCTGGAGCCTCAGCTCCACCCAGGCGGGCTGCCTGCTGCCTGCGCGGTTGTCCCTCTGCCCAGAGGGAAGCCCCAGGGTCTGGTTTACTTTCCTCTTCTTTCTTTACGTTTCCAAATTTCCTGGCACGTCCCTTTTCCGTCACCAACCCTTAGATTCCTTCCTTCTCATGATGCCCCCTGAGCTGCCCCGGGGAACAGCGGTTCGTGCGCCGCAGCCTGCCTCAGAATTCCCCAGAAGGGAAAGACAAACAGGCTGCTGGGCTCCCTCTTCAGGGTTTCTGACTCAGTAGTTCTGGATGGGGCCCAGTGGTGCTCTGGAAATGGCCAAACGACAGGATCTGTGAAAAGAAAAACAAGCACAGATCCAAAGTGTCTGCCAGCGTCCACGGTAGGCAACCCTGGCTATTTCCAGGCCTCCAGTGTGACTGTCGCTGAGTGTGGAGTTGGGGAGCGGTGTGCACAACTGGTGCCCCCAAGGCAGCAGCTGCCCATTCTGGCCTACACTTGGCACCGAGATCTGAGGCTCTGCCTGTCTAATAAGATCTAGGGTGATGCCGAGCTGTAGGTCTTGACGTGATTCAAATTTCAAGAGCCACTGTCTTAGAAGCCTGAGTATAGGCTTTGTGGTGTTTGGGAAAGAATTTTTGGTTTGGGTGAATGACCCTGCAGCCTTTGCCTTGTCAGTCCCATCTCAAAAGGAGTCCAGAACGAGATTTCAGTGTCTCACAGCAAAGGAGGCTCATATCATGGGGTCTGTCACAGGGGACCCTGCAGATAGAACAAGGCCGACTCCATCTCAAGCTGGTTCACTGGTCTGGAAGCCCTGTCATCTATCCTGAGTGTTCCCTGACCACAGCCCGCTAAGGAGCACACCTCACAGGATGGGCACACTTAGCCCCAGGGATTCTTGATGGGAAGAACCATATCTGAGATTGCTTCTGGCCACACAAAGTATGGACCTGGGTGGGGGGAGAGAAAAGACGGAAATGAGAAGGGGAGAGGATTGCCAGGGCATATACTAGACTAGGCAAAAATGAAAGCACCAAATGGCAACTACCCTTCTCCCTCCGAAGGACTCATTGGTTCATTTGGGAGGCCTTTGACCTTCACTTCTCCCTGTCCCTTCCCCCAGGCCCAAACCAGGCCAGGCCACCTTGGGAAGAACAAAGAAGCCCTGCAGACTCTGCTAGCAGGAGGAAGATCATCCCGTAGACAGCAGGATGGAAACAGAGACAGGACAGCATTGTGTGGGTATGTAGGATCACGTGTCATCAGGGACATGTGGCACGATAGTTCCAGGTGTATTTGACATATCTTCCAAGTGGGCTTTGGTGACTCCCACTGCGAGCAACTTCTCTGCCTCCTTCCTCCCAGGACCTGCGTGGCCCCCTCCCCTCCTGGACACCAGGCTCAGAAGCCCCTCCTGAGCCCGAGGCAGTGCCTACCCCCAAGCACAGCACTGGGGCACTGGGGACGCAGTCCTTGCCTGCTTGTTTCCAGTGGGACGTGGTGGCTGAGAGAAGGAATCCAGCACATTCCTCGTGTTTACAGATGCAGAAACCCCAGCTCAGAGAAGGCTCAGTGGCCCAGCCCAGATCAGTCCCTAGTTCCTGGGAAAATGTCACATTGCCCAGGTTGCTACTGCCAGTACCCGGAACCATCAGAGAGGGGACACTAGTCATCTGGAGAGGCTTCCCATTTTGCCCCACTGCTCCCTTTCTTTCTTAACTTTCCTTCACTGCTCTGTGCCACCTCCTCACATCCTTCCTCCCTCTTGAAGGCCCAGATGACCCACAGGTCAGGACCGCCCCCGCCCGCCCCTCCAGCTCCCCGGCCCTGGGGGAGCTGTGGGGAGACAGCGCCAAGCCTTTCCTTCCTAGGTGGGCTGTCCACTTGCTCCCTCCCACAGTGCCTTCGGTTGGGCACACACGTGTGAGTTCTCAGCATGCCTCTAGTCTGTCTGGGCTGGAGAAGTAGGAGGCAGACACCACTGCTGCTTTCAATCAACGACTCATTGCTAGAAGCCACACGCACACAATGCAGAAAGACACAGCCGTGCACAGGTGGTCAAGTTGATCCCTCCCCGAGCTGACACTCCTGAGACCAGATCTGGAGGCCTCCTTCATGAGAGGAATCATTCCTGGTAGCAGCATCATCTCCTTGATCAGGATCTAGTGAGGCAGGCATTATTACGATCTCTGATTTTCCAGTGAAGACACTGTAGCACAGAGAGCGTTATCTGACTTTCCTGAGGTCACACGGCCAGTACAAGGGGATGTGATATCTGGCTCCAGATCCAACTGACCCTGAAGTCCAGGTTCTTTCCATGTACAGTGGAACCAGGAGTCTTTCCTGAATAATGTCCTCTGGCAGGAACAGGTCCCTGAGTGTGGCAGGGTCGCGACTTGAGATGCTCAAGTAAAGGGCTAAGGACAGTCAAATTCCTCTGGTGTGGACCCAGAAACCCACCTTGAGGGGTGACTGGATCTCAGAGAGCAGCAGGGTGTAGACAGCCTCACTGAGGGCCGTGTCCCCTCCAGCATCCCCTCTTTCCCTTCTCCCCCATCCTCTCTCAGCCTCTGTGCCCCTCAGGACAGCTCTACACAGAAACTCCGATTCTGCTGGAAAAGATTCTTGCATTCCGGTTCCCCGGTTAGGCAACACTTGCTGAGTGACCACGGAGGCCTGGGTGCACTACCAATTATGACCACACGATGCCACCCTTGAGCCACACACTCTCCCACCTGCGCGGCGCGGGGGGGGGCGTGGGGGGGGTTGGCAGCAGATGGCCCTCAAGGCCTGTTTTGCAGTGAGGTGGGACTGGAAGATCAGAGGAGCATCAGGGGCAGGAGCTCCAGAGGTTATGGACATGAGTCGGCCCTGAAGCGTTGCCTGTTGTGTCCTGCCTGCTCCCTGGATGTCTGCCAACGTCCAGGTGAGGGCCGTTGGCTTTACATACCTACAATCATTGCTTCTGACCCACACCCGGCCCTCCTTCCTAACCCTCCACAGTGAATCCCAGCCCCACTCGGGCTCCCTTAGCACCCCTGAACTCAGTGTGGGCCACACATCAGCTCACAAGTTGCCTTAGGATTGCCCGTAGCAGCTTCTGCATGGGGAAGGAAGTTTCCGGGTGCCCTATTTCTGAGATTTATGACTCTAGAGCAAGCAAAGGGCCTGGGGTAGGCCCAACAGTGTGGGAGCCCAGCCTTGTCCTAGCTAGAGAACACAAGGTACTCAGGGCCTCTCTCAGAAACGGAAAGTGAGACGGGTGCCTGTGGGCTCTCCTCAAGCTGCCGTGGTCTCATTGCAGCTACAGAGGTGACCACTGAGCCACTCTGCATGGTAGGAGGGGCAGGAAACCTGCAGCCACCTGCAATTGTCATGACCCATCTTCTGTCCCCTTCGGAAAATGAGGACTTCGCTGACCTTATTTCAAATCTTTCCTACTGTATAGGTCTCTCTCACTGCTTTGTCTCAGCATGGTTCTCACCTTCAGGTAAGTTTCCTTGGGCCCTAACGCAAACCCTTGCATATGACGCCTGCCCTCTGTCTGCCAGCCTCCCCAAAGAGTGACGAAGCAGACTTTCCCCCAGGTCTGTCCCTTCCCGCCTCTTCTCCAAGGCACACACTCTTCCCTCTTCCCTCTAGAGGTCTCTGTATCCAAGGCGAGCAATCTTACTGACTCTGCTTAACTTCAGCAATCAAGGATTTTATTTGAAGGATTTGGGGATGGTTCACGGGGTGAAGGGGGCAGTCAAAAGTCCAAGCCAGAGATGAACAGACACCAGTCTTTTCAGGGATGCAGGTGGATCCAGCAGAAGCTCCTAATCTTCTCGTTCAATTGGCATCACTCAGTTTGTTCCCAGTCTTGAGCACTGCGTGAGGGATTCCATTTCCAGGCCTGTCATGGGTCTCATGTCCACCCAGGGAGCATGCGGGCAGAGAGGGCAGAATGTTCTGAGTGACAGTCCTACCAGGAGTGTACACAGTGCGGGAAGGGTCATTCCTCTGAAGGCAGAAGACAGAACCTGAGAGAGCCAGGACACCATGTCTACTATGTGAACTTCCTGACCTTTGGTGGATACACTCCTTTGTCCTTATCTTGTGGCGTGCCCTGCTAGACATGGCCCACCAAGAAAATGATTAAGGGGGTGGCGTAAC
>PVJO010027698.1:0-19304 GCA_004026905.1 Hystrix cristata
GATGACAGAGGTTTGAAAATAAGCACACGTTAGACCCAATGGGCAGCCAAAATCAATTTTCTGAACATAGCAGGTTGAAACTACATAGAAGGGTACTGTGAGCAGTGTTCTGTCTTTCAAACCCTCACAAAATAAAAGAAAATTGAAAGACACAAAAAGAATCTTCTCAGCTCTTCACTGCGGTCTTTCATCTCTTTCATCACTAGGTGTCCCCTTGGGTAGTAAATTGCAACTACAAAGCCGTTTCCCTGCACAGCTTTTCAATGTGAAGGTTTAAGGAGATTCAGGAATAAACCAGACACCTTCCTGCTAGCAAGGAGGGCCTGCTGGAGGGAGAGGTGGGCCTTTCTGGAGGGGCCTTGGGTCCTAGCATGACATCAGTCTAACCCGGAGGAAGAGTCCCCAGTGAGCTGAGGGGACTGGCTGTAATTAGAATACAGAGATGAAATGTGAAAGGGACACTGTCAAAATCCAATTTCCACCCCCGGAAATGAGCGTGGCTCAGAATAGACACAGAACATGATTAAACTGCAAGAAGGGCCTCTGGAGGGAGCGAGGGCGAGCTGGCACGTGTCCAGCTAGGAGCTATCTTGGGCCTACACCGGGGATCACTGTTGGGTCAGCTCGGTGGAGGGAGGTCCTCTGCTGATGATGCACAGAAGCAGGACGGCATGTGCCATCCAGGGTGGCTTCCTGTCTTAATGCTCCAAAGGCATTTTTATCACTTAGTGCCAAGATTGGGGGGAGGCAAAGCCAAGGGAATCTCCGCTGTGAACCCAAACTTAACCACTGTCAGTCAGCTGGGTCGCTGGGGCCCTAATGTCTCTGCTTTCTAGGTGGACCTTGCAGCACTTAGAGTGAACTCAGCAATCAAGTCCAAGATGGAAACAATTTGCATTCAAGCAACCATGATGTCATTTCAGATGAAAACCCCCAAATTTTCTATAGTATCTTTCCTTTTCCCACAGCTACCCATAAACCACGGCAAGTTCCCTAAGGATACCTTTCCCCGAGCAGGGTCCATACCCAGCACTGATACCTTCTGAAACCATTTGCTCCGGCAGTGCAGTCGCTAAGAGGCCTCACTGTGGGCCTCGGGCAAGTGACTTAGTCTCTAGAGGGAGTATGCTATCCGATCTGGTTTCACATACAGTGAGGGTAAGAGTTCTGTCTTCATAGGGCTGTAGTGAGGATGCAAGCAGAATGTGTGAAGTGTATGGCACAGAATCAATAGGCGCAATCTACTTTAAGTGACTTTACTCAGGTGAGTGAGTTACTGTCCTTCACACCTGTTCAGTGGAAATGCCCAGATTTGCCTGGATGAAAACAGGTTTTATCAAGCCAGGTCACACTTGTGTGTGGTTTCCACTCTCTGCTAGGCGCTATGCCCTAGGCACAATTTTCCTGCCCTCTAGGAGCTCAGAGTCTAGTGGGAAGCACACACATGCTTGTGCACAAACAAAAAATTATGTAAGGGCTTTAATAGGTGTGGCTTCTGGGTAGTCAGGGAAACTTCACAGGAGGACCTCAAAGGATGAGTGAGTTTACCTGATGGATAAGACAGTGGACATGCCAGGCAGAGGCAGCTGTGTGTGCAAATGCATGAAGTGTGAAGTGTGCCCACGGTCAGGGCCTGAAGAGCTGCTCCATGAGGCTAGCGAGCTAGTGGGAAAAGGGATGGAAAGTTCACCTGAGGCCAGATACTGAAGGGCGGTGCTCAGCTGGAGAGTCAGAATTTGATAGGGTACTTCGAAAGCCTTTAAACAGTTTGGTTTCAAGAAAGTGAGCCTGGGGCTGAACGGAGGGTGGAAGGCATGGAGACAAGGCAGGGAGCTGGATGTGGTTTGCTGTACTCGAGGTGCAGGCCTCCAATAGACGTGGGCATCACACCTGAGCAGTGTTTCTGACCCAAGTTCTGCTGGCTTTGGAGGCCAGTCGCTGGGATGAAAAGGAGCAAGAAGGAGGAATGACTCCATCTTCCTGTGCTTGGGCAATGGTGGAGGTGCTCTGGGGGCAGCCGCGACGCCCGTGCTGAGGCCTGTGAGCCCGATGTGCCTGCGGAGGACCCAGGCGGGCTGTCCAGATGGCTGTAGAAGTGCAGAGGCGGGGCTCAGGCAGACTCGGCAGGAGATTCGGGGTGATGGGAGGCTGGGAAGTAGTTGAAGCTCTGTGATGGGTTGAAGCAGTCAAGTCACGCAGGCCTTTGGGAAGCCGTGTGAGTTATTCAAAGTCTGACCTACCCGCTAGATCTTTACACTTCTTGGCGGGGTGTAATAAACTGCAACGAACGATCCTAAGTACAAGATTTACAATCTGCTTCATGTGGCTGATGGGATGTCCTGTGATTTCTAAAATTTCCATTCAACCAAAATCCAAACTTTTCAGTTTAGGGCACTAAATACTGTGCACAGTCCATGCTTCACCCTCACAGAACAGGGACAAACGTGAATAGTCTCTAGATGGTCAGTGCAGCGGCAGCATGATTGCTGCTGTCTTCTGAAGCCCCGAGGCCCAGCGCTGAGGCACAGCAAGGACCTCCGACCCTGGAGTCATCAGAGGAGGGCTGGACGCAGCCGAGAACTTTCCCAACAGGTCTTCTGTACCTGGAAGATAAACTCTGTCAGAGCCTTCTGCTCTCCGATCACCTTTCATTCTACACTGTACAGCTAAACTGAAGGTGCTATATATACTTACTGATTAAAAAAGAAATAAAATTTGAGTTCTAAAAATCTTTAGATGGCAATGAGATTCAGGAGAGTATGTATACTTGAAACATTTAAAACATTACATGCTGGCTAATTGCTTTTACCTTCAAAGGGCGGATAGTAAGTATTGGGCCACTAGACCGATGACACATGACAGTCTCACAAAATACTTTCGTGACCCTAATTTAGAATCCCCTTTAACAGATCACTGGGTTGTCCACACCATTTCCCCCCTTATTACTAATATACTCTTTTCTGTATTAGAAAAGAGGCGCAGCCATGGTCTAACGTTGGTGTCCCAGAAACTGCCGACCAGCTGGCAGAACAAACTTGTGCGAAAGGTGTCCTTTGTGACTGCCTTCACCACGGGTCTCCTGGCCATCCATGCTCAGGACACATCCTCACTTGTCACTTCCTTTAGTGTCCTTTCACATGCGAATGTTATCGCTCGGGTTGCTGACAGTGTCCTGTCGTTCTCAGAGAATGTGCTCAGGCAGAACGTGTGCCTCATCCCTCCTCCTGCTCCTGTTACGCTTCTGCCCACCAGAGAAGGTAAATCCCTTTAATGTGGGGGAAGAAGAGGCCTCCTGCCAAATTCTCACCGTCCCTAGCTCAGATGGTGGAAGAGCCAGACTGGGGATGTCGCGGTCCAGCAGGACAATGCAGGAGACTGGGCCAGTGTAAAGAAAACTGTCCCTGCGCATGCCCACTCACCCTTTGCCCCTTGTGTCACTCAGTTTTTCTAGGAACGCGGGGTGACTGTTGTGTTCTGGTGCCTTGTCCTGTGAGATAAGGTCACAGCAGTGGGGGGAGTCTTCTCTAGGGAGGATAAACTTTACCAGTGTTGTTGTGTGGGGAAAACCAAAGTCCTCTCCTGGGAAACAAACCTGGAAGTTGAGTGTGGACCTCAGCTAGATGGGAGAGGGAGCCTCTCCCTGTTTCCCTTTAGCCCTCTCTTCAGGATTCTGACTGTATCCCCAAGGTGGGGAAGTGACAACCCCTGTTACTGGCAGCAAGCTGCAAGTGCAAGCTCATGGTCGCCTTGGAGCTGCTGATGAGTGGCCTGGACCTTTGCAGCCAGACTGTCCAGGCGCATCTGTCCATATTTCCTTTTACTGACCCCTAATGCTGAGCAAAACTTGACTTTGGTTAGAAGTAAGGAGAGGGGTGTGCACAGCTGCTGCTTCTCCACATGGCTGCCCTCTCACCTCTTGTCCCTCCAGCATCCCAGGGCACAGGTGGCATCTGTAATTACGAGGAGGTCCCAGGCGCCGGATTGGTCCTCAGAGAGAAGGGTTGCAGCTCGGAGATCTTGCTTCCTCTTCTTGTAAGAAAAATTCCCCTTCCAGTGCTGCTTGTGAACCATCCAAGCTTCCGCAGAGGCAAGCCCTAGCAGCAAGCCGAAGCCTGGACAGGCAGGAAGGCAGAGAGCGGGGGGCTGGTGGCAGAGGTGGGCACCAGGAGAGGGGACCATGGTCCCTGAAGCCCTGACGTGAAAGCAGAAGGAAGACCATTCAGGATGTCAGTTCCCAGAAGACAGGGAATAGGGTAGAGCATTGGGCTCCTTGGATGCTGGTGCCAGGCTGTTCAGTGATATTTCTGCTTCCCCAGCAGGAGGAAGTCAGTCTTGTTCTAGAGCTGCATTGTCCAATATGGTAGCCACTAGCCTCAGGTGGCTACTTAAATTTAATTTGGGGGGCTGCTGGGGATTGAACTCTGGGCCTTGTGCTTGCTAGGCAAGTGCTCTACCATTTGAGCTGAATCCCCCCCCCTTAAATTTGATTTTTAAATGAAATAAACTTAAAGAAATTTTAAAGAAAAATGCAAAATTTAGTCCCTCTTTTGCACCAGATACTCTTTAAGAACTCACTAGGCATATGTGACTAGTGTAGGGGACAGCACAGAGTAGAACAGTTCCTGTGATAGTGAGAAGTTCAACTGGACAGTGCTGGACAGGGCTGGGCTCTGGTTTTGGGGATGGTCCCAACCCTTTGCATGAAGGCAAGTATAGTGGTTATGGTCACACAAACCTTGCTGGGGAGTAGAAGAGGCACAGATAGCACTGTCCCCCGCCCCTACTTCTGCAAAACACTCAACTACGCTCCCCTCTGTGTGCCAGAAATCCTAAAAATCTGCGGTCACTACTTTCAAGCCTTGTCGCAACAACAACAACAACAAAAAAAACCAGTGTTGTACAAATACACATTTCTTTAAATGTTCATTCAAATGTAGACATCTTTTGCCCCAAAAATTGAAAACCTGAAAACATTTGCACAGCCTCTTGTATATGGAGGGCTAGAGGAACAGGTAAATGCTTTAGGATACAGAGAAATACAGCAATGCTACCCTGTGTGGTCTGCAGATTGCTCGGTGCTATAGTTTGGATCATGAATGTCCCCAAAAGGCTTTGTGTGGAAGGCTTGGTTGCCAGTCATTGTTGGTATTATCCTCCGTCACCTGGCTGAGGGGCTCTGTGCCTGGGTTCTTCATTATAAAGTAATTTTTCCCCTGCTTCCCATATTCCACTCTTTGGAAGAAAGCCTTGAACTTTTTAAGTAAAGAATGTGACTTGATGAAAGTGGTATTTTGGACTGAAAATCTACCTGTGACTGATGTGCCGAGTAGAATATCTTGACCTTGAGTAGTAAATACACAAGTCTAGAAACTTCGTCACAGGAATTGCTACTCCTCAACTTACGGTGGGGTTAGGTCCTGATAACGCCATTGTAAATGGAAAATACTGTAAATCAAAAATGCATTCAATCTGCTGGGCCCTCGAGCATCACAGTTTAGCAACAAGGCCAGTGCAGAGCGTCCATTGTTCCTCTGGTGGCCATGTGGCTGACTGGGAGAGGGCCGAATAGTGCTAGTCTGGAAAAAGGTCAAAATTCAAAATTCAAAGTACTGTTTCTACTAAATGTACACTGCTTTCACATCACAGTAAAGCTGAAAATTGTAAGTGGAACCACGCTAAACGGGAGACTGTGTGCATTTAATTCTCAATTTGACTCCCATTTGACTGACAGGGAGATGGAGGCAAGGAGAGGTCTTATGATTTGTTAAAAGTCCCACAAGCAGGAAGTGATCACCTGGTATCCGACCAAATGAGCGTGGTTCCAAAAGTCTACATCACCACATCATCCAAGCGAACAAGCACAGTGAATTCAGAGCACGATTAGGCATCAGGAATTACATTTGATATCCGGTTCCCTGATCCACCTCCGCCCCAAGAGTGCACATCAGTAGGCCTGCAGCAAGACTTGGGCATCTGCACTGAGCACATTCCCAGTCTGTGTGCCCACCAGATGAAAGAAAGGGAGGCTGGAGAGCCAGTCGGGAGGTGCTGGGGACCGGGCAGTTATTAGGTTCCACAGAGGCCTGGCCGAGAGCATCGGAGGGTGCTAAGGAGACTCTCAGGCCTGGTCACTGACTAGACATGGAGAGACGCAAGCAGCGGGTACCACTTGGCCTGGGCAGCTGAGGGAGCCTCTATATTTAGGACAGAAGTACCCAATTCTGAGGGGCAAGGCTGCTGGAGGAGAGACGGGACATGGCACTTTAAGCTTGATGCTGATGCCATGGTGGGAGACCAGGCCGGACGATGGAGCCCCTGGCAGGGCTGTCCTAAAGACATGAGGAGTTCCAAAGATGTTCTAAGTATATGAGTCTTTGTGTGACAGCAGCAGGTTGAAGAACGGAATGCTGGAAAATGGCTCCACTGAGACAAGGGTGGGAGGAACAACAAATGACAAACCCGACAAACCCGACTCCCCACTTCTGGGTGGAACCCCATTGGCAGTGGGGAGCATCAGACCTGGAAAGTGGTCATAGCGAGCCCCTTACACAACATCTTGTCAGGTGAATGACTGTTGTTGACTACGAGGGTACTGAGCCCAGGAGGTGGGTCGGGCTCTGCCCTGTCAGGTCACCGACACAGAGAAGTGGCGCCGATGGCTGAGCAGTGGTGGCCCCGACACGGTGTCTGAGCAGTTTCTCTGCTTTGGATTCTGGAACGGGGCCTTGAGAAGCACAAGAAGCAAAAGCCAGTTGCCCAGCCTGAGTCTTGGTCAGGCGTGGGGTCCTCAGACCTGAAGCCAAAGCTTCTTTGCTCTAGATACTCTCCTTCAGTCTGTGCGTACCTGGCACCTGCTGGAACTGGAACTGGTTCGGCGGCTCTCTTCACTGACCTGGAGTGACCTTTCCCCTGTTCCCAGGCCCTGCCCTGACCTGGGTACTGCGACCCATGCTTGCCAGCAGGGTGGCTCCTCCAGCCTGTGGTTCTGCACAGGCCATCTTGGGTGGGTCTGGGTACCTTCGCTTTTGGCAAACTGTCATTAAAGAAGAGAAAAGAAACCCAACTCTTACATTTTATCTCCTTTTGCTGTAACAGATTTTAGGTCATTTGTAGAACTACCAACAGTTTGATAATCTGGTCAAGGGTTTCCAGCAAAGGCAAGACTAATTCGTCAGCTGATTTTCCCCAAAATTCGGGTTCCAAACTGCATCAGCAAGTTTTTGTTGTTGTGGAGGTTGTTATTCTTTCCTTTTTGTTATAAAATATATCAAAAGTGTGGGAAATTATAGTAATAGAAAAACCACCACAATTCATAATAAAAAACTTAATCAAAGTCTCACATTTTGATATATTTGATTCAGATGTTTAAGAAGGAAAATATTGGCTGGGGATTTAGCTCAGTGATTAGAGTGCTTGCCTTGCAAGCACAAGGGCCTGAGTTCGATCCCCGGCACCACAAAAAAAAAAAAAAAAAAAAAAGAAGGAAAATATTGCAGTTACCCTCTGCGCCCTTGACATACTCATATCCCCTTCCTTCTTCTCTGAGAGTCCCACAATTCTGAATCGTGTCACCTCACTTCTGGGATATGTCATAAGCTTTCACAAAACACTATTGCTGGCTAAGGTGGCATATACCTATTACTCCAACTATTGGGGAGACTGAGGCAGGAGGATTTCAAGTTTGAGGCCAGACTGGGCAACGGGATTAGCTCTTATCTCAAAGGAGGGTGAGGGCAGGACTGAGGTCGTAACTCAGCATTCCTCAGTACTGCAAAGCAACAACAACAAACAAACAAAACCAAATAAAGAACACATTATTATCCTGTATTAGCGTCCTGCCAGAAGTGTTAGCAAGGCCAGGAGAGCAAACAGATGAATTTTGTTTATGTGTGATCCAAACACAGGGAATTTCAAGCGTACAATAGAGCATTAGCAACCGCAGTAACTATCTATACATTAGATTCCCATGAAACATGAATCTGATGCCTTGTGTCAAAACCTTGATTTCATTTCAGTCTACATTTGAAGCCATACAATTCTAAGGCAGAGTAGCAGAAATTTGGTTCTTGAGAACAAATAAATTTTTTTCCTGCCCAGTGTTGGGGATGAACACAGGGTCTTACACACACCAGGCAAGTGTGTTTCTTGGAAACTTGCCTGTGAGCAAGGCAAGTGCCCTGGCCTGATGAGTGAGCATTTTCTGTGTGCCCGCTCTGTTCTGGACACACAGTGGTAACAAAAACGGGCCTGATCTTGGGTCTCTTGGTATTTTGCACATAGAGGGAATAATAATTATTATTCAAATTATCACACAAAAATGTATATAGAATTACATCCCAGTATAGATTGAGGTAAATCCTCTGGAATGGACATGGTTTTCAAACCCTAGCTTTGGGTTCATGATTTGGATGCTTTTAGACTTTAAGTGGAACCCAGGATAATCGGGAAGAAGCGGGAAACTAGACAACAGAGCATTTTTAAAATCAATGACACTCCACATTGTGAGCGTAGTTTCCTCTTAAGTATCAGCATAAATTAAGATTCCTGTTTTTTCTCTATTCTCAGAAGATAGCACAGGTCCTCACACAGTGGGAGGAAACCAACACTCAGGCAACTCACACAATGAGACTTTGAAATAAACCCCTACTCTGCAGGTACACATGAATATGTTTAGGACTCTGCCAGTTGACGTCACCCCTCAAGCGTTTCTGAAATGGGGGCAGGGGACATGCAGAGTATGGGCCCTGCTCTGTGGCAGTGAGGGGAAGCAGGAAGGAGAGCTAGTGACAAGAGGAATGCTGGCTGCTATTTAGGTAAAGGGTTAGAATACTGTCCTGTATTCAAAGGTTCCTGAAAGAATGTGTGTAGATAGCTGAAATCAAAGTGAATGATTCGCCAGTGCCTACAGGGAGGCAGGGACTCTTGCTGCTGTCCAATAAGAGTAGAGAGTAAGACAGGGATAGCAATTTCAATCAGTGCTGCAAGAACTGAGTACTATGCTCAGTTTTAAAAATAAAATTAAAATCTGACTCTACTACTTAGATACTTTCCAGGTACTTCTACTGAGTTAAATCCATAGATATAAAAAAGTTTACAGTAATTTAGTGGTGGGCTAATCTAATAGTTACCAGACTTTGGGATTTCATAGATGATATAAGTTCAAAAAATTGAAAGATATGGATTTATTTACTTCCTGTGGTTTGGATATCATGTGAATGTCCCTCAAGGTTCACGTGCTGGAAGCTTGGTCCCCAGTGTCATGGCATTGAGAGGTAGTGGGACCTTTAAGAGCCAGGGCCTCATGGGAGATGGTCAAGTCATTTGGGTGGGGAGTTACCTACCCCACGGGGTGGGGAAGGGATTAGTGCAATTCTTGTGGGACCTCAGTTGTTTCTCATAAAAATGACATCAAAAGAGCATGTCTAGCTCCTGAGTTCTTCTGGATTCCTGTCCCACCATGTGACCTCTTCCACATGCACAACTGACACATTGGGATGCCTACCACCCACCAGGAGCTCTCACCAGAAGGCAAACAGATGACACTCCCAGACCTTGGACATTCAGTATCCTAAACTGTGAGCTAAGTAAATCTTTCTTCTTTATAAAGTACCCTGCCTCTGCCATTTTGTTATAATAACAGAAAATAAGCTAGTATATTATTAAAATAACAAAACTAAAAGCATTGATTATCCACTATCACTGCCATGATATAATGCATATCTAAAATGTAGTTTTAAGAATAGTATTTATTAGTATTTTAATAGACATAAATTAGCTCTATGAAGAAGTTTTTGTTGTTGTTGTTCACTCATTTCTATTCTACTCATGAATAAATGTCTTCAGAGTCTAGCACCTGTTTTTGCATTTGGACTTGGGATCCACTGATTTAAATCACTTCTCTTGTTAATTTGATTCGCAGATAAGGAATATGAGACTCTGAGGAACACATACATTACCCAGTCAAGGGTACCAGCTGGTGAACAGCCCTGGTCAGGGCCAAAGCTTTTGAATCCATGTTCAATGCACCTTCTCTCTGTCTTATTTCCATGAGGCCTCTAACTTGATGGGTAATTTACTGTCCTGGGAACATTGAGGAAGGATGAAAGAGACAAGGAAGAGGAGGAGAAAGAGGGAAGCCACTGTTGTCTCTGCTGTGATCCTACACCTTTGTCTGGATTCTAAGATGGCCTGTTCCTCATGTCCAGTACTCCCTAATTTTCAGGCATCTTTTAATTAGATATAGTGACTCTTTTTGGAACATATTTTGTGCAGTCCTAATTTTTTGAGACAGATTCTCCCTATGTAGCCCAAGCTGGCCTTGAACTTGTGACCTTCCTGCCTCCACCTCCTGAGCGGCTGAGATTATAGGTACATGCAACTACACTTGGCCCATCCTCTGCCTCTCTCCTCTCTTCCACAAAGACTGTGCTTCGGGACTTAGTGGTTTAACTGCCTATGTTTGTAAGGAACTGAATATTACTTTGAAAGTATCCAAGTAGTCAAGCTTTAATCAAAATAAAAGATTCTCTTGTGCTAGTAGAATATCCCACTTAGGGATTTTAGTTTTATGCTCCAGAATCTGACTCTGGTTTCTTTAAGTGGAAACTGGCAAAGGCTATCGGGTAATTGGCAGAAATACCTAGAGAGCTGGAGAATCAGGGTTGGTGTCTGTGGCTCTGGGAGCTCTGAAAGCTCACCTCTGCTTCCACGGCTGTGAACGGCAGCTACCAGCAGCCGCAAGATAATTCTAGAACTTTTGCAGCCGCCATTCCCATCATCAAGGATGCTGCCTCATCCTGTCTCTTACCTCAGTAGCCTCTAGTTCAAAGCCTGGGATGGGACCATTTGTTGGGCAGAACCTGGCCATTGCCCAAGCTCCAGGCAGTCTGGGAAAGTGAATCTCTGGCATTTCCATCCTCCACTGTGCAAGGCAAGCATTGCCTTGGTAATGAGGAGGATTCTTGAGGTGTAAAAGATTAAATGCTGTGCAGCCAAGGAGAATAACAGAAGCAATGATCATTTCCTTCTAAATTAACTTCTCCAAAAGTTCGGGAGGCAGAAAATTGTTTCAAAAATAGTAAATAAAATCTATTGCCTTTGGGCCCAAATTTGATAGTCATTCAAATCTTTTTTCTTGCCTCAAAGAATTCAGTCCTAACAGATGCTCTGTACCTGCTGATGATCACATTAGGGTCATTCACAGTGACTTGTTGGAATTCCACGTTCCTTTGCTGAGTGTTTCCAACCCTGGCGTCCCTCTGGGTCCTGCTGAGATATGATGGGAAGAGGTGTTCGGAACCCATAGAGCAAACAGGTGTGTGCTGAGTAGACATTTCCAGGGCAGGGTCTGCGCGGGGCTCGCAAACCATGCTGGAGATTTCTCTCTGCAGGATTTCATTGCAGCAATTAAAACTGTTCTATTTTCCCTTTCCTTATTTAAACTCCCTTCAGATACACAGTAATCAAAGTCCTCACACACTAGTGGAGAATATTAAGCTGCCCAACAGCGTGCATTTCTCACGTTTCTAGGAGGAACCCGTGCCTTTCCCAAGACAAACACCAGCGGAAGCTACCAGGACCTTTCCACCAAAATATTCTTCCAGGCCGAAAGTGAGAAAACAACCCAAGGAAGGAGGTGCGGGTAGAGGGTTCCCTTTGAACTAGAAGGTTCCCGAAGAACTAAAGTCTCTTCGAGTTCAGGTTTCATCTTTCAAATCCATGCAGACTTTGATGGCTCGCTTGAGTCTCCTCATGTGAAACATGCTGATTGCGCAGCCTGGGTGTCTGACTCTCTGCAGCTGAAGGGCTGCCATTCAAAGTCGCCAGCAGTTTCTGCAGTTGAGGAAGAGGCTTGAAGTGCCCAGGAAAGGCTGCATTTGTTTTAAGAAACTGGAAGGGTCTTTGGGTGACATGCTGTGAATCTGTAACTTGTCCAATATTCTCAGGGAGACTCCAGGTCCCCTGGGTACAGTTCTTAGTGCCAGTAGAGCTGTTTATCCATGGAGTGAGAAGAAACATTTTTGCTGCCCATCCAAATGTGGATTTAGCCTGGGCAGAAAAATTTTGTTGTGCTTGGGAAATCTTGGGAAATATCTGTGTGTCTTTTAGCTGAGAGTTGCTTAGCACAGGTGGTCTGCTGCCAGTGCAAGCTGTCCCCAAGACCCTGGTCCCTTCCTCATCTCCCACTGGGGTCAGATGGTGGCAAGAACAGCCCAGATATGCCACGGTGCAAACTGGAGTGATTACTTTCTTTTTTAAAGTTTTAAAATGTACATCACATAAAAATAATCATTTAATCCACCTTTAAGTGTACGGTTCTGGGCCATCATCATCACAATCTATCTTGAATTTTTTCACCTTCCTAATTGAATTTTTTTCTCTATTCCCATTAAACACTAATTTCCCATTCTCTCCTCACCCCAACCCCTGGCAACCATTATTCTATGAATCTGACTTCTCTGGAAGTCACTCCTATAAGTGGAATCCTACTGGATTGGTCCCCCGGACTGATTTTTGGTGGCACTTGAGACAGATTTGCCTGGATTTTGTAAAATGAATTATCAGGTTCTCTGTTGACTGGGCAAGTGTGAGCAGGTCCTGCCTGTGGGTCAGAGTGGATATTTTCCTCTGAGCAAATGGGCATTTCCACTGTTAGTTATCCTGAAAAAGAGGCATTTCCACCGTTAGTTATCCTGAAAAAGAGGCATTTCCACTGTTAGTTATCCTGAAAAAGAATCAAACAGTAGGAAGAGGACTGAGATGGGGAAAGGGGGCTTTTCTGTCTGAGATTTATTTGGCCTTTGTTAGAAGCTGTCGGGACACCTGATATTGTGGTTTAGATCTAAGATGCTTCTTGAAGGTCTCGTGTGTCTGGGAGGTGATTAGATTGTGAGTTAGGATTGGTGCTGTAATCATCAGCAGATTCATCTATTGATGAGTTCAGTAGCTGAAGGTGCTGTTACGAGGTGGGTCACTGGGGGCACTACCTGAAAGGGTGTATTCTTGTCCCCAGCTCATCCCCTCTCTCTGCTTCCTGACTGCCATGGGATGAGCACTTTTCCTCGCCATGCCCTTCTACCATGAGTTTCTTCCTTAGAGCCAGCCAACTTTGAATTGAAAACCGTGAGCCAAAATAAACTTTTCCTTCTTTAAGTTGTTGGGTCAGGTATTTTGTTCCAGCAACAGGAAAGTGGCTAACGCAGATTTTGGCAACAAAGAAGTGGAGTCATTGCTGTGACTATACCTGAACATGTAGTTTAGAAGCTTTTAGAACTGGTTTGCCAGAGGAGTTTTGAAAGGTTTGAGAATGCTGACTAGTGAAGCCCTAAAATGCTATACTTCAAGCTTGATGGGATATTCTGCTCAGAACTCAAAAGACCAGAATGCTGATAGGAGTGTGGACAGTAAAGGGTAGGCTCAGGAGGTTTCAGTTGGGAACAAGGACTCCATTAGCAGTTGGACTAGAAGCCATATGTGTTATACCCTGGTAGAAAATTTGTCTTCATTTTGCCCATATCCTTTGTGTTAGACCATGATTGAGGGCAATGTTTATCTGGTGGAGGAAATTTCAAAGAAGCCCAACATTCAGGCGGCAGCATGAGCACTGCTAGATCTATAGTGAAAATCAGGAGCAAAAATTAGATGTGAAACATTTGCAGTTTCATCAGTAAGAAAGAGCTCATAAAGTTGGGGCAAAGAAGAGCATGGCTGCTGAAAGGATTAGCATTTAAAAGAAGCCAGTACTTTGCATCAGGATAGTAGAAATGATGGCTTGGGGACATCTCAGGAAACAGCAAGACCCCATCCTCTGAAGACTCAAAAGTACACAACTCTAAAGCTTTCATTTCGGAAGAGATCCCTGGGCCCTCTGAGGGAGAAGGCCTATCTAAGGAATTGGTTTCCTGGGATTCATTCTGTTGTGCTCAGCTATACAGACACTCAGAGGCCAGATCAGCTATGGAGGACACACTATTGTTTGAGCTTGCAGCAGAGCTTGGCATCATCCACATGGTGAGATGACAGACGCTTCCACCTGCATTTCAGAGAAAATCCTGGGAGGACAGGCAGTTTGCTCTTGAGAAGGCAGTGTGTGAAACTGAGAGACTGAAGCCAAAAGTGCAGTGAAGACATGAAGAAGTTGGAGAGGCCAGCCAGGAATGTGGAATTTAGGCTGAGGAAAGCCTCAGGGAGTGAGTGAAGACAGCCCAAGAGAGATGGTAGGAGGACTGCAACCATCAAGGCTATAGGGGTGGGATCGCTTAAACCCTTTGGAGTTCACATCTTGCCACAACTTGCCCCAGGGGGCAGGTCATGGAACTACAGGATTTAATGTTTGCCCTCTGGGGTTTTGATTTTGCTTTGGTTTGATTCCTTTCTATGCCCTGTTTCTTTGTTTTGGAATGAGAATGTTCACCCTGTGCCATTGTGAGTTTGAAGTACTTAACTTCCTAAATTTTTTTTTTTTTTACAGAAGCTCACAGCTAAGAGTTTGCCTTGAGTCTTAGAAAAGATTCTGACTTGGACTTTTCAGCAGTGCTGGAACTGTTGAGACCTTGGCAACTCTTAGAGATGGACATGAGCCTTTTGGGGGAAAGAGGAAAGGCTGTTATATTTAGATCTAAAATACCCCAAAGGTCTCATATGTTTGGAAGGTGTTTGGATTGTGGGTTAGGTTAGTGTTATACTCATCAGCAGATTCACTCACGGGTGAGGTCAGTAGCTGAGTGTGTTGCTGGGGGTGGGGCCTGGTTAGAGGTGGGTCCCTAGGGGCATGCCCTAGAAGGATGCATTCTTGTCCCCAACTCCTCCCCTCTCTCTGCTTTCTGGTTGCCGTGGATGAACACTTTTCCTTCTTCACGCCCTTCTATCCTGAATTTCTGTCTCGGAGCCAGACAACTTTGACTGCAAACCATGAACCAAAATAAATCTTTCTTCCTTTAAGCTGTGAGTGTTCAGTATTTACTTGCAGTGAAGGAAACATGGCTAAGACTCTTGGGGATTCTCACTGGTGGGATACAGACTAGTGGGGTAGCACCCAAGGTCGAAGGAATTCTGGGAAAGCAGCATGATTATCTGGAGTGCAAGTGTCCTCTCTGGCACTAGCATCTCTTACCCTTTGTGCAGCTGCTCAGTTATCCCTAATGCTCAGTGATGCCCAGTGTAAATCATGCACACTATCCCAGTCAAGCTGTGGGGAACAAGAAAGGAGGGCATCCTTTCCATGAAGTAGAGTGAAGGCAGTTAGTGTCATCAGCCAAGGACATGAGATCCTATGAGACAGATTCATCATGAGTGTATAGAGATCAGAGGCTGCACTATCGCAGTAACACACCAAAGCAAAGAGAGATGTCCTAGAGTACCACATGTAACACTCTTGAGAATTCTTCAAATTCCAGTAAGCAACCTGGTATGACATCATGACATCACAATTTTGATCTTAAAATAGAATTATTACTTGCGTTTTAGAAATAGGCTTATGAGACTAGAGATACTGAATTAAACATTTTGACAATATCGTAATCATAAAAATTACTTTTCATGAACTAAAGCTGATGCTCAAGAAGACACGGTGCATATGGACCTCTACTTGTCCCCAAGGTTTGTGTTCTACCTGGAGATATGCAATCCTTGATTAATTACATAGTAAGAAAAAAATTTTACCTTGTGCTCAAAGTATGAGAAATTTTTAAAGTATGCCATATTTTCCATCTTTATGTTGCTTTAGTCACAACAGATACCTTAGAGGTCCTATTCAACTCTATATCTGTATTAGTCACTTTCTCCTCACTGGACAAAATACCTGACCACTTAAAGGTAGAAGGGCTTATTTTGGCTCACAATTTCAGAGGGTTCAGTTCATGGTTGGCTGGCTCCAGGTCAGAAACTACATGGTAGAAGGGTGTGGCAGAGGAAAGCTGCTCAACTCATAGCAGGCAGGAAGCAGAGAGAGAAGGGAGGAGTTGAGGATAAGAATAAACTCTTCCAGATCATGCTTCAATGACCCACCTCCTCTGACCAGGCTCCACCTCCTAAAAGCAGATTCAGCCATTAACTCATTAATAGATTAATCCACTGATGAGTAAAGCATCCCTATAATCTAATCCCCTTCCAAAACCCCACTTCTGAACACATGAGCATTTTGGGGACTCTTTTGGTTTAAACTATAAGAATGCCTACGTAGCCCCGAGCTGTAAGTCAGGAGCCACTTGGAAGGAGACACAGATTTTAGTATGTAGTGAATATTAAAAGCATACAGTGGGAGCTAAAATCATAAAAATTGGGTTTTAGTAATATGAAAATTGATGGGGTGGAGGTAGAATTTCTAGTTTCAAGACTCTGCATTGTGCAGTTACAGAGAGATTCCCAATCACGAACTACAAAATGCAACACTTAATCTTCTTTCCATTATCCACCATGTTCACAGCTGTCGTCTCTTTTCTTTCCTTACACTGTCCCTGTACGAGAGGTTGATGTAAATTATTATCCCTCCTCCGTGGGTGAAGGAATTGAACTCAGAGAGACTAAACAAGCTTTGAAATTAACAGGGCCAGAGCAGTAGTCCATTGTGTACTACTGGCCATAAAAAACCATAAACTAGAGTCATTTGTAGGTAACTGAATGCACCTTGAGAACATACACTTAAGTGAAATAAATCAGACACTCACGAGTACACATCGAATTGTTTCTCTGGTATGAGAAACCATAAGTGAACAAGGACAAAGAAGTACAATAGGTATTATGTAAAAGGAAGATAAGATTCAAAAGAGAGGAGAACTAGAAAGGGAGAAGAGGGAAAAGAAGGAAAGGAAAAAGGAAAGAAAGGGGAAAGGGAAAAAAATGGAAAAATGTATATAAACCTGCTGTAAATAGGGAAGGATGGGGGAGCAGAAGGGAGGGGTGGGAAAGAGGGAAAACCAAGATACATCATGTACAGTACAAAATAACCACGATGAATGTGAGCATTATGTATACAATGTACCAATACATAGTCTTGGTAAAAAAAATAATAATAAAAAAAGGAAATTAGCAGGAACAGAGCAAGATGAGAGCCTGTTTCCTGCTTTCCTCCCAGAACACAAGTCTCCTGTTGCTAGCTCTGAGTGTCAAGCCTGTCTAGCTCTTCATGGCTTTGCCAACCTCACAGACAACCACGGAGTCTTTGCAAAGCCAGCTGGCCTGCAGAGGGGCCTATTTCCATCTCGAATGTATGCATCGTGGGAGCACTGTCCAGCCACTGCGGCCCAGGCTGCTCCCCACCTTGGGTAACATCTGCCACACTTAGAATCGGCTCCACACCACGGGGCATGGGATCATTCACTCTCTGGGTTGATTTGCTCCTTGCTTGTCAATTACAGGGTGAGTTTTCTCCCTGTAAGCTGCAGCCCTTACCTCTCTGGCGTACTTCACAATCTCTAGAAGCAAGCAGGGCAGGGACAATTGCCTAACATAACTTGGCGAGTGATGTGTTGGTCACGGCAGCATTTAAGTGCTGGGCAAGGTGACTGTCTCGAGGGCTCCCTGGCTTGCTCCAGATCTTCTCTGTTCATCTGATTTTCTACATAGTAGTTTTCACTACTGTTGTGCTATTTATTTGTTTACTTGTTTACCATGTCTCTTCTACTAGAGTGTAAACTCTGGGAGAAAAAGGTCTTTCTTTCTGCTCCAGAGCCTTGAGCCTGGAGTAAGAATTCAGTAAACATTTGTCTAACCAGTGCTGTACTTGGTGTGGTCACCAACCTATTCACATGGGAATCACTTGAGATGCTTGTTGAAGCTGGACGTGGTTGCAGCCCCTCTGTAATTCCAGCATTGGAGAGATTGACACAGAGGAGGATCATAAGTTGAAGCTTGGCCTGGGCAACTTCGTGAGACCTTGTCTCAAAATAAAAAATGAAAAGCCCCGGGCATGTGGCTCAGTGGTAGAGTGCCCCTTGGTTTGATCCCCAGTATCACCAAGAAAAAAAAAATTCTTAAAAAATGGAAGTCTCTGGGCCTCAACTTGGAACCATGGAATTAGAATTTCTGGAGGCAGGCCCAGGATGTGGCCTCGGTAATTCTAATGTGCACTGAAGCTGAGAAGAGACACTCATTTTCCAGACGAGAGAAGCGAGTCTGGCAGGTAGAAGAGGACTTGCTCAGTGCAGCCAATAGGTTAGTAGAATGAAATTCCAAATTATCAATCCAGACATCTGTTACACCAGGCTGCTTATTCCATATATCACATTTTCAGAAGGATTCAACTGCTAGTGATTATGAAGTCACTTGATTTTCAAAACAACCCAGGGCCATAGGTCTCATTTTAATTTTCATTTTAAAGACTAAACCCAGGACACTGAATGGCGATGTGACTATGATCACCTAGCTTCTCAAAGGCACAAAACTTTGGCCTGACTCTCAAAATCAGAAATCCTTTGCTCTTGGCACAGCACTGCCCTTCCTTTCAGTGATGGAATTTTTTAAGATTAAAGTCAACTAAAAAATAGTTTAGGTGGGTAAGCTGTATATAATACTCAAATTCTATATAAAAAATAAATAGATACATTTAGCTGGATGTACCATAATCTGAAAACCCATAATAAATTGAAATTATTATAAATTGAAATCCATTTAATACACCTAAACTAAACATAGTTTAGCCTCACCTACCTTAAATGTTCTTAGAACATTTACAAAGTAGCATACAGTTTGGCAAAATCATCTCACTGAAAGCCCATTGGACAATAAAGTGTTGAATGTTTCTTGCAGTTTACTAAAGACTGTACCAAAAACAAAAAACAGAATGGTTTCAGGGGCCTGCTTGTGCACTATTATAATCTCAAGCCATCATTAATTCAAACCATCATAAATTGGGAACGGCCTATACATAATTAAAAAGATTTAGACTCCAGATTATTATTCTCTGTTTGCCAATCAGTTATCTTGGAGAAATCTTGCCCTTCATTTGGAAAAGGGAGCAGTGTATGAAGAATAAGCCTTCATTTTGTTGTTGTTGTTGTTGTTGCTGCTTTGTTTTGTTTTTTTGGTGCTGGGGATTGAACTCGGGGCCTTGTGCTTGCTAGGCAATCACTCTAACCACTGAGCTAAATCCCCAGCCCAAGCCTTCATTTTTTTTTTTTTAATTTTATTTTAAACCAAGAACATGTATTGGTACATTCTACATACAATGGTCACATTCATTACATTAATTCTGTACCTATACATGATGTATCTTGGTTCTCCCCACTCTCCCCCCCTCCCCTCTGCACCCTCCCTCCCTATTTACAGCAGGTTCATTTATCATTTTCCATATTTTCCCTTTCCCCTCT
>PVJO010027699.1:0-19285 GCA_004026905.1 Hystrix cristata
TTCCCTCTGCGTGTTTCCCAGGCTCCCCCGGAGCTTCAGATAAGACTCAGCACCCGCCACTGAGGAGCCACCGCACCAGGACTTAGAATAGTACCGTGCAGCGATCTAGATGACTTTGAACGAATCTCTCTACCTCTTGGCGCTCGAGATTCTTCTCATTCAAACCCTGGGAACTTGAGATGGTTTGTAAAGTTTTTCTAGCTCTAAAGTTTACTAGCCTTGAAATGCTAGCACTTAGTATGGGTTAGGCATAATGTTCGGCAAAGAACGGTCCTTGATTCTGCCTAAAATGAAACAGGCAGTTTTGATTATGCTCTCCTTCTTACAGAAGAGAGTTACTGCTTGAGGTTAAATAAACCGTAGAAAGCAACTCAGACACCTAGATGGTAGAAGATTCAGAATTTGAACCCATGAGATCCGACTGCAAATATGATATTGCCCTTTTTTAATCCAATGCATTTGTTTCCCTGCAGGCCTGGATTGTGCTTAGAAAGAAATGGTGTAGGTGCAAGGGCTCCAGTGGCCAGATTGTCTATGTATGAATTACAGTGTCATCTCTTTCTAAATGGCATCTTTGCACAAATTGCTTAATCCTTCTCTGCCTTGATATCAGACTACCTGGGGGTTAATAGCAACTTTGGATTAGAAAATCATCGCCATGCTAAACTTTGTTTTACAGCTTGTAGCTATTGATTCCATGATGCCCAGCATATTGCCGTCTTCCCTGTTCAGTTCTGTTGTGCCTGCAATGTCACTCTTATAAAGTCATTTCTTCAAGCCAAGTATTATCTCTCTAGTAAGGTCTTACTAATGATAAAAATATTGGCAAGGATTGAGGGATTATAGTGTGCCAGGAAGTTGTAAACAAGTAGTTAATGCTGATAGTCTCAGTAGTTGTTGACAGCAAAATTAGAAGATATGTACATGGAACGTGTATAATAATTTTCCCTATTTTGCTTATGAGAAGTGAGGCTCTGATACATGGTCAAGATTTCATAATTTGTAATTGGTGGAGTATTACTTGATCTGTGTTTTTATGATTATAGAATTCTATTCCTAGCCACTCTGATCCTTTGTGTCAGATGTAGATACTGGGAGAGTTAGGAAAGAGTTATTATATGAATGTGGATTAATTCGTTTCTCCTGTCATTTGCCCTGCAAGAAGAGGAATCAAAACGGCATGAAGAATATGGCACATGGGTGGCCAATTAAAGGTTTGGTCAATTAAAGAAAGAGAATAAAGTCTCTGAAAACCAACTTTGTGGCTGGTTTGGGGATTAATTATTATTTTTTTTCCACGTTTGACTTTATAGTTCATGTTGGGCTTGCTGCTAGGAGACGTGGGAGCCCTGATTCCAGTTAGAGTTAGAGAGGCTCCGGGCTGGAAAAGCATTTGCAGAGGGCCGCCTTCCATTGTTGGTAATGAAGGCATACTCCTTATAGCAGCAAAAACTAGTTTTCCCTTTGGTCTTGGCTGTAATACTTCCACGACCATGAAATCACTGCACATTTTACATGGTTGCTTTGTGCAGTAGTCAGCCTGGAGTTGCCCAGCTCCTTTATCCTGGGCTTTATTTTTCTTTGCTTTGCTTTTTTCCCTGTTGATTGAGAAGGAAGAAGTCTGACTGTTCCTCCAGTAGTATGATTTTATGTCTTCTTGGGGGTAGCAAATACAAATCATATCTTCTGTCTTTCCTTCTGGCTGCCCTCCGTTAACCTGATTCTTTCTTGTACCCTTCAGATTTTAAATCCAACCTGTCCTTGAGAGAACCGTTCTTCAAACTCCGGCAGTACCTTGTTTTATGGATCTGCAGCACCCTGAGTTCTCTTTTGCAGCATTTTCTACCTCAGCAATTATGTAGCACTGTGTTAAATCACATTTCCCACAAGGTACGAGCCCTGGTGAGGGCAGGAACTCTGGTGAGAGTAATTCACATCTGGAGGCCAGCAGTCCACTTGGGAACTTTTATGCTCCTGGGTACCAGCCACTGTACTCAAGAGCAAAACAGCTTCGGTGCCTCACTGTGAATCTCAAAGTTTAGTGTAATTTTTATGCTATTTCTCAATTTTTATCTCTTTATCTCAGCTGTCAGTAACAGTGTTTTGCTGCATGACTTCTCCAAAAGGTACTTTTCTAAGTATAAATATTGTTTCTGAGAAATAGTTCAGATGTGTGTTCATTGCCTTGATTTGGTTTCTGAAGTGCACTTGTTTTCATTTTGCGTATTAAAAACCGAGGTTGGGTTGTTGGCCTACAAGTTCTACAGATGCGCCCCCGTAACAATGACTGCATTGGGGTGATTGAAAACTGTTCATTCATTCCTTTATTCGTCATATTTTTCAGCTCCTCATCCCCATAACGCTTGTAGTTCCACTCATCGTTTTGGATAATGTCACCTTGGACCATAGTGTCGATGTGGAATTTGGTGTCAGAGAGCCTTAAGTTCTGTAGTACGCAGGCCACTTACTGGCTGTGTGGTCTGGACTAATGAGTTAAACTCTGTAATTCTTAGTTTTCTGAGAAATATAAATTCCTTTTTACCAATTTGTATTGAAAAGAGAGTTAAATGAGAAGTAGCAATAATGGCTATAATAGTAATGATTTTGGTAATAGCATTACCCCTGCCAGCAGCAGTGTCTTTATGTGACAATTATTATGGACCAAGAGCTGTTCTGATAACTTTGTGTACATTAACTCATGTAATCCTGTCTATGACATACATACTTCTATTATACCTATTTTAGAAATAAGGTAAGGGAGTCCTGTAGAGGTGAACGAACAAGCCATTTAGCTCCCAGCTGCTCAGTACAGACCCGGAGTGGAGCCACAGTGTACAGATCTGCACTCTGTGCTCTCCTCCATCTGGCTGTACCTGTCTCTTGGTAGTGCACGCACAGCACTCACCAGGGCCCTCAATAATATGTGTCTTTATGAAGCTGATACAGCTTTGTGACAAGTCTGAATTGGGTTGTCCCACTTGTCCAAGGGGATTTTTGCAGATAAGAGAGTTATAGAGCAGTACTTATCCATTCTCTTGCTCAAATGAGCCCTAAACCCCGGCTTATACTCTTGTGAGTGGTAAGATGAGGAACTCAAAGGAATGGCTGGGTCAACAATGGAGTTGGACATGGATCCAGTGAGGGGAAATGAGCTTTGGATGTGAAAAATGTCTGCAAGATAGCAGCGTAGTTTTCTGTCTTTCACAACGTGTGTTGGCCCTGAAAGCAGCCGAGTTGTTCATCAACATCACTTACTGCAGTACGCAGGCCCTCTTGGTGTCCATCACATGAAGCCCTCTGAGAGTTCAGGCTTTCCTGAGAGAAGCATAGACTGTCCTGTGTTTTCACATTCCCACTCTGCATCTCGGCTGTTTCTTAAGACTGGAGCAAGTACGATCTTTCTGCTTTCAAAGCTAGCGTGCTGGTTCTGTGTGTTGGGGAGGGTAACTCCTTTCCCTGTTTCCTTGAGTCATCACCTCTCTTTTACCAGCCTTTGCTCCAGCCTTCTTTCTTTGCCGTTAGGGGATGGCCCGGGTACCAAGTCACAGTTTTCATTCATTCATTCATTCACTCATACATAATTCACTCATTCATTCACTCCATTATTTCAAAATTACTCATAGAAGTTCCTATGATGTGTTTGTCACCAGATGTTGATGAGAGAAAAGAAAACAAAGCATGGATTCTGCTTTTTTGGTTACACAGGAGTTTAGATTGTAAGTTAATGTGAAGTACTTTGAAAGGTTTTATGCGAGGGTTATGGTCAGGTTTGCCTTTTGAGATCACGCTGCTTGCAAAGTGGTAGAGTAGATGGTATTATAGTAATGGGCAAAAAGTGATAGTAATGTCTTGTCCTTCGGTTTTGTGTTTTCCCTTTCTCTCCTAGATTCCCCTGCCCTTCTAAAATTTCTTCCTGTAGCAGTAAACTCAGTACCTCTTGCGTCCTACATGGTTAGCTGGCGAGCCCCTTACTAAGGCTCCGTGTGTCATTAACTGCATGCCCTACACAGAGCTTTACACATGTTTAGTGCCGACTGCAACATCCAGTTCTTAGAATTTGAACATTGAAAGAAAAATTTGGGGAGATCCTGTCAAATCATTTTATTTTGCATGGGTTAGAGGGATCAAGAATTTTCCCAACATCGTACATTAAATTCATGCTTGGAATAGGGCTTGATATTAGCTTTCTGAATCCAAGTCAACTATACAAATGATTCAGAGAACTACAGGATAAAGACTTTCCCTTTCATTCTTACAGTTAGGATCACACAATGAAAGAGGAGAGGAGCCAGCGGGTTCAGAAGAAAACAATAGAAAGGAAAGTTTTATTTTTTTTATTTTTTTTTTTTTTTAGGAAAGTTTTAGATTTCAGGTAGAAATGTAAACTAGTGCAACCATTATGGGAATCAGTATGCAGATTTCTCAAAGAACTGAAATTAAAAATTCCATATGGCCCAGCGATCCTCCTGCTCAGTGTCCTCCCCATAGAGCTTAAGACATCATCGTTCAGCAATTTGTGCACACTAATGTTTGTAGCAGCACAATTTGTAATAGCTAAATCCTGGAAGCAGCCTTTGTACCCATCAAGAAATGACTGGTTGAAGAAAATGTGGTATCTATATATAATGGAATGCTACTCTGTTGTAAAGAATGACAGATTTGAGACATTTGTAGGAAAATGGATGTACCTGGAAAATATAATATTGAGTGAAATAAACCAGACACACAAGCTTAAATACCATGTGGTATCTCTCATTTGAGTGAGGCAAAGTACAAACAAATTGAATAATAAGGTTGAATAGAAGGGGACAAAGAAATGGATCTTTTGCAAGAGGGAGGTGATCCAAGGGAAAAAGTGTGAGGTGTGAGGAGGAGGGGAAGGGAAAATAAGTAGAATAACGATGTGCATGTGCAGGAACCCAATAGCTTCAATTAATGTAAGCATTATATGCCATAACATGAACTAAGGTTAATAATATCAACAAGAATGAAAACTGGGATAGTGAAATTGGAGGAGAGTGAGGGAGGGAAGGGGAAGTCGATTAAAAAAGAAAGCAGCTGTGGTAGGTACATGTAACCAACCCCTCCCCAGGATGATTGCGAGCTGCATGAACTGCAAACATGTACTATTAAAATAAAACATTTTCAAAAAGATTGAAATAAACATCCCTTCCTGCCCTTCATATGAGAGCTGTGAGGAGAGCCAGCATTTCTAGAGGGGCGCAGTGACCGAGAAGGGTGGGTGAGGGTGCCGGAAGCAATGCTGTGATGCTTTGCCAGAGGTCTGGCTAGAGAGGAGCCGCCGGACCTGATGGCGGTAAGGAAAATTTCCTTTTTTCACTTGTAAATATCTTCTCTTTCCCTTTATTGCAGATCCATTCATATACATGGTTTCTTTAATGTAGCAACTTTTATTTTGTGCTTTTGTTTTAATTCGTTCACCGTTATCCAGACTCTGGATGTTGTTGGATTTTGTGTCAAACATTTCATGTGAGACCCGCCTCTTCATGAGATGTAAGATCCTGGACAGACAGGTGAATGTGTCTTTGGGTTAGCGTCTTCATGTGTGAAATCTCTGAAATGATCTGACAAGTGGGATTAGATGACGCGACCGTCGCTGGGCTTTGTGCTCTCAGCCGGGGCCTCCCAAGCTTGGTTCGGAGACCCAGGGCGCCATACTTTCTGGTGGGTGCCTGTTAGAAAGCACATTCCTGGGTGCTGCGAGGCACATTTGGGTTCAGAATCTCTGGCAGTGGGCTTTTGGAGTTGACATTTTTCTATTTTATTTTGACGTGCATTCAGGAACCACTAAATAATGTGGAAAAAGGCCTTCACACATTGTAAAATGCAATTTTCAAAGTATGTGTTTTACCCCAAACTGTTCTGGGTTTTACCTCTCCTTGGTCAAAAATTTCTCTAAAAAAACTATGTCTACAATGTTGTCGACTGCGTCAACGTCTTCTAAGGACATTTGGCTGAAGCTAAACAGCCATGTGACGAGAAATTCGGTAGTTTGCTTTTGCCTTGTCTTGCCGCTCTTTTAAGAAAATTTGTTGAGTGTGTGTAGTAGCTGAATTTGTTTTAGGCTGGAAGGTTGAGGTATATTACTCAACAAAAGAAAAAAGGAGACAAAAAACTCTGCAGCTAGAATAAAAGCAAAATGGAGTTCAGTTCAGCGTTTGAGATAAATGCAAGATCTGAGCTGTAACGTTTACCGTATTTTGGTCACACAGAGGCAATGACTATTAAATCTGTACCTTTATCTTCTCTTGACGAGATTTCCGTCATGTCTCAGCAACTGCCTGTCTGGTTATAGCTCCAAAAGGGGAGGAGGACCCAAGTTGGATCATCTTCCTGTCCTGGGAAGAGGCTGCGGGCTTTGCTGACAGTAAGCAAGCGCCTGGGCCGACCCCACCATGCCCCGTGCCAGCACCGCCGCCCCTTCAGGGAAGAAGTGACCTCACTTATCTGAGTTTCTGCTGCATGAGAACCTGGTGACCTCGCAGGCTCCCAGGAGAGACAGGAGTGCTGGCTCCAACAGCCATGGACAGGGTTGTGCTGTGGCGGCTCTGTCTTTGAGGTCTGCTTTGCATTCTGCACTTTTCACCAAAGAAATTAGATGTTTTCTGAACGAGCACAGGAATAGGAGAGAAAAAGCTACAAGGTATCTGGGATTTATGGCCCATCTCAGAGGTAATTTTTTCCCAAGTCATCTAGACTGAAATTACTACAGTCTTCTCCTTAGAGCTCTTTTGGAATTTATTTTCAATTTAGACGGTGTACCTGAGAAATAAGATGCAGAATGATACTGCAGTTTCCAAAGAACTGTCTAGAAATCTATACTGTGCCTTGCTAAAAATATTTACTCGTATTTGTTACAGAGCCTTACTCAGACTGCAGGCCCCGCCCCAGTGTTGCCGGGCTGGCCCTGTGCGCTGAGCCCGGCAGAGCGCTGGGGGTGCCCGCTTCACTGCGACTGTCGCGGCCCCTACTCTTGAGGTCTCTGGAGCACAGTACATCACAGGAGATGTCCGAAGACTGACACAACTGGAGAAGAGACCAGCATGTAGGAGGAGAGTTTGCTTCAGGACTGTTTTCCTGCAGCAGACGAGGGAGAGACAGCCTTGGGGGATGGGCTGGGAGAGGCAGAGAACTAAGCACAGATCTCCGGGGATGCTCTGGGCATCCTCTGGGATGTCCAGAACCAGCCGGGGAAGATCACGGGGGCTGCATTCTGTCACGCGAGGTCAGGGTTGTTGGGTCAGTTCATTGGAGCAGGCAGTCCTGAAGGAAAAGGGGGTCGATCTAGCGGTATGTGTGAGCTCTGGCCCCGCTGACTACATCCTGCAGATATCACTGGTCCGAAGTAGCGTAAGCCAATGTGCAGGTGGCCTAATTATCTTCCTTAAAACCATAGTCCTCTTTGTTCTGGGATGTCCGTGAATGGTTTCTAGGGTCTGTCAGTATCCAGCTGACATTCGATGGCATTGCTACCACTGAATTTACTACTATAGCCAAAGTAACATAGTAGTCATTGACAATTGGATTGTTCTCTGTGCTAATATTTGGATTTCCTGGGGGTCCTACACACACACACATACACACACACACACACACACACACACACGAACATGGGAAACTAAGGCAACAGAAAAGCCCCAAGGTCTCCCAACTCTCCTAAAATAGATCAAAGGGGCACAAGTGGAGAGGAAAGAAAATGCAAGGTAATACAGCTCTACAGAAAGGTTATAGAAGAAATGAAGAAGCTGGGTGAGCTCAAAGAGGAAATGGACCCAAAGCTCATGGAAATACCACTGAAAAAGACCAAAGTGGGTATGTGGGAAATGAGTAAAAAATTGAAAGAGCTGACGAAATCAGTTCAAAATATGAACGAAAAATTTACCAAAGATAAAGAATTCTTGCCAAGATACCAGAAATGTATGAATTAAGAAACCGTAGGAAATTTGCGAAGTGTAGAAATTCCCGGTATGAAGACACAGTGTCTGAAATTGAGAACAAAATGGTAAATTATGAAAAAGTAGTCAGAGAAGTCACAAAAAATAACAGAATAAGAAAAAACTATCTTTTGTGATGAATCAATTAAAATTCCTAACATTTTGTTCTCTTTAAAAAAAAAGGCCATCCAACAACTGCTAGATGACTCTGAGAAGACTAAGCTAAAGGTAAATGCAGAAAAGATAGAGGATAGCACAGATGGAATTACTAATATGTTTACAGAAATCCTAGCAGAAAACTTCCCAAATACGAGAAAAGACTTCAACACAGAAGTAAGCGAGGCTTGCAGAACACTGAACTGTAAGGAAACAAAATGCTCTCCAAGACTCATCCTTATTAATTGCCAGATATCCAGCATAAAAACAGAACTTTAAAAGCAGTCAGAGAAAAACCAAAAAAAAAAAAAAAAAAAAAAAAAAAAAAAAAAAAAAAAAAAAAAAAAAAAAAAAAAAAAAAAAAAAAAAAAAAAAAAAAAAAAAGCAAAACCAAAAATGGATCAGATTTTGTTCTCAAATGCATTTCCTGATCTTACAAAGAATTATTGCTTTGACTCAGTCCGGGCCTCCAGGGGAATAATCAAAGGATTCCACTTGGATCAAGTGGCTGTCTCTTTGCACCTACTGAGCAGAGTAGTGTGGGTATCCTAATCTGCCCACTCTGCTTCTTTTTATTTTCTTCTGTGCTTGTGTTCAAATTCCTCACTTAGAATACAGAGATGATCACAAGCATTATGTAGGAGTGTTTAGAGACCAGTGAGATGGTGCATGTACATAGACTTTGTAAACTATGACTATAAAATGTTGTATACCTGTCAAGCTATTCTGATTTTTCTCGTTTGAATGTAGACTAAATCAAATATCTTTTGTTTGGAAAATACAGACTAGATCAGGGAGAAGAATTGTTTAAAAGATAGATATGAATTGGGGGAAGAATACCTGTAGTATATCAGATTTATTTTAATCTGTATGAAGGCAATTAGTTTTATTTTGTGCATTTTAGTCGGAATTTTGTTTGTAACTATCAACTATCATTGCATCAACTATTGCTGGTGCAGAAGAAATCATGTATACTTTTCATCTTTTATAAGCAGTTTGCCTTGATCATTTTATAGACTTCTCATTTTTATGTCTTAAAATATTACATACTCATTTATGTCCAGGTCAGTATGTAAAATATTATTTTATAATAATGAAGATAGTGGGGTCATGAAAACATAATTATTAATCTCTAGACATACTGGAAAATGTTTATTTAAATGCTAATTGATTAGTTTTGATAGCAGAGGCCCATAATTACAGTGTACCACAAAGGGAAGAAACATAGTGTAGCCCTTATTTTTGTCTCACTTGCCTGAGACTTACCTGCAGATTAATGTGCTACATGCAAAGTATTCTGGGTGTTAGGATATAGTGGTGAATGGCACAGCTGAGACGCTTACACATTTTCTAGTGGTCCGAGAAGGATGAGTTTGGGTTGAAAAGACAGTGAACTAATTAATAAGATAATACCAAATGTTGAAAATTATGGTGAAGAAACAAAGGGATGCGATGGGTGCGCATTGGAGTGGGGCTGCCGGCTGCAGTAATACCGCCCTCATATTTCCTGTGGGAGCATCATGGGCTGATGACTCCAGCTACTGTGGCCTGAACCTCACCCTGCAGCAAGTCCATCCATCCCCGGGAGATGCAGGACTTCACCCGTGTTGACTCTGCTGTGCGACTCTGCGCCGTCCTTGCCAGAACTCTGTCCAGACTCTACTGGAGTCTACGCTGCTTGCCATGCAGCTCTCTTTTCTTTTCAATCTGACCTACACCACAGTGTGCTGCTTCTGCCAGACCCCATGTAGATATATTTTTTTTTCCCAAAGAAAGAGTCCTACAGTTCAAATATCTCTTTCCGTCCTCTTCTTGCAGGACTTGAGCTAACCTGCTGGAGGAATTGGGAATTTCACTGTGCACCAGACCGCGCCTTTTGGAGGAGGTGATATTGAGCTGAGCCTGGAGGAAAGACATTTCAGGCAGACGCAGCAACACGTGCAAAGAAACTAAAGCAGGAGTATGCTTGGCCTGTTTGAGCAGCAGAGAGCACATGTTAAGCAGGTGAGTAACGTGATCGCAGAAAGAAGGTACTTTCTATAGCTACACACTGTACAAATCTGTAGTGTTTTTGTTACAAAAGAACTAATACCTGAACTGAGGCTTTCCTGATGTATTCTCCATCTGCCTGTGGTTTTGCCACCATATCGTTTTTCCCTTTCTTATTCTGTCTGGGAAGAGATAAAAATAATAATGTAAGTTTGACCTTGATGAGTGGGAGACTTGAAAAATGCCATCCATAGTTCCTTTACTAAATTACTTTTACTAAAATACCATCTGGTCAGTCTGTCAATCTTTGGGAGGCCCTTAACTACATTTTTATAATTTCATGTTGAGTGTGGATTTCATTCAGTGATTTCCCAGTCTCTTTGTATGTGGCTAGCATAGGATTTTAGACCTTTGTTTTCTCTTGCAGTCATGGTCTACACATAGTGTTTTTTGATGTTTATCACATTTGCTGAGCCTAAGACTCATGTCTGGCCTCTTCCTGACACAGGACACTGATGTGATGCTCCATAAATGCAGCGGAGCATCAGTCATTCAGTACTGATTGACACTGTTCTCTCGCTCTTCATGCTCGTGCTCACGTGTACAAACCTAGAGGAACTGTGATTACACAAATGCTCGTGCAAGACATCAATAGAATGACTATGAGGTATATCCAGAGGCAAGCTCTTCTTGAGCTATTTTCTTATAGTTCAGGGGAGTGATCACCCATTATGTAAGTAAGTAACTTTTCTTGGCCAAACTCTGAAAATGGTGCTGGGAATACTCACGTGATAGGTATGCAGTGGGCACGAGCTCCATGTTCACGGATCTTAGTGTCTGGATGAAGGAGGCAGTGTGGAATTAAGGAAGGGAGAAAGTAGCGTAGGACGGAGGTCTGAGTCCAGAACTTCCTGAGTACAGGCATTTCCTTTATTCTGAGGTTTCCTGTTTTTAAACAGGGATATTAACTCCTCTGACTTCACTCAGAGGAATTGTAAGAGTCCTTCAAAGTAAGAAGAAATTACACTTGTGTAACACTTTCAGATTTTCTTGTTTTGTTTATTTTTAAATGAATTTAATGTTTAAGAACTGTTTCAGATTTATGGGAACATATGAAAATAGTACAGAGTTCTCACATTCCCTTGCACACAGTTTCGGCTATTACTAGCCTCCAACATTATTATGCCATAGGCGATAATTACCTGATTATGTCACCTTCAGTAAGAAATGCCCAACTAAATTGGATCAGCATGGTTCTGGGTTTGGCTGAGGGGTTTAATGAAGATGGAAGACCCATCCTAGGGCAGCTTGTGGCCGGAATGGTGTAAACGGGAAACCAAGAAGGAAGGCTGCTTCTGTTTCTCTGGAGGAGCGCCCGTCTTCACCTTCACCTTGGACATCATCTCTTTGCTTCCAGTGCAGACTCTTTAGCCTCCAGCACAGACCCTTCAGCTTCCTGATACAGACTCGCAGGGGACACTACAGTGAGCTTTAGGCATTTGATGGATCCTTCATATCTCTGGTGCACGGACAGCCCTTTCACCCTCTCCCACACCTGACTTGGTGGGCAGCCATTGTAGCCAATCTTGTGAATTCTTACGTGTTTGTGTATCTTGCATTAAATCTGTTTCTTTTTTAAGCACTGATGGAATATATTTGTTATAATTAAGCAGTATTTTTACATTATTATTAAAGAAAGTTCATATTTCATTGTTTTTCTCAATGTTTACGTTATTTTATTTTCCTCTTCTAGAATCCCACTCAGGATGCCACATTGTATGTATCTGTTACGCGCCCAGGGGCTCTTTTTGACCATTTCTCAGATTTTCTGTTTTTTTTTTTTTTTCCTAATAAAATGTTGAGAGTTTTCAGTGATACTGGCAAAGACTTTGCTGCCCTGCTGGGCTCCGTGTGATACATTCTCAGATGATGGGATATTTGGATAAGATCATAGATGTAAAGTCATATTCTGGCTGTGCGTTGTCTGCATGGCCGATGCTGCCCATTTCCCCTGGGTGTGGTAGTGGTGGGCAGGTCTCTGCGCTCTGATTATGTCTTCTGTTTCGCTGTGCTGGTCCCCACTGTGCTGCCTGGAAGAGTCACTGTGAGCAGCCTACATTAAGGGTGGAGAGGGACGTTCCGGCTCTTTAAGGGCAACACAACTACACAAATTATTCGAAATAGTTTTGAATGGGAAATCTGTCTCTTCTCTGCCATGTATTTATTTCGTCATTTATTTATATCAGCTTGGACTCATGGACATTTATTTTATATCTTTGGTTAAAATCCAGTTTCACTTTATTTTGTTGTTCTTTTGTTTCAGCTTTGGTCCCTGGTTGGCTGACGTGTTCCTCTCGCATACTTTAGTTACGGTGAGAGTTTGTTGCCTTTCTCCTTCCTGCATCTCTCCTATTTTTCAGCCTTCATCTCCTTTGTGGTTGCTAACGTTAGTACATAGCCCACTGCTCTCTTCAGTGAAGTCATTTCATACTTTTGTAACATGGTTTGTTCTGTCCAATTCTGTGTTCCGTTCTGGGCTTGTGCCAGTTTCCTGTGTGATTTTCAGTGTGTGCTGGTTAAGGTGCACGTTCTGCTGTAGGTTATGCCGGCTGCATGTTGTAGGTACCTGCGGTCACAGTGCTGTAGGAAAGAGCTTCACTTCCCCAAATATTTAAGCTCTCCCGATCTGAACCCCTTCTAAACCCGTATCTTTTTCATTGTCTCCATAGTTTTGTTTTACAAGAATGTCATATAAAAAGAGTCGGACAGTGTAAATCCTTTCAGCTGTTTTTTTTTAAAACTCAGCAATATGCATTTAGTATTTACTCGTGAGTTTTTGTTGCTTGATGGATCACTTATTTTTATTAGAAAATAATATTCCATTATATGAATGTAACAGTTTTTATGCATTTCTTCATAGAAGAACATAATGTTTTTTCCAGTTTGGGGAGACATAAAGCTACTATAAATATCGATATACCAGATTTTGTGTAGCACTTTAGTTTTGGAGGCATTTTTGAAAATGTTTTTTGAACTCGACTTTCAGAAGTTTTGCGAGTAAAGGAAGTAGCATCGCACCCGTGTTACACATCACAAACCTGATGAAGAGGGATTCTTGTCTCAGTTTTTACCATCAGTGGGGTGCCGAGGGGAAACAGGAAAGGGCCTCTTCTGATTTTAGATGTCACATTCCTTTCATGCGATACATTATTTGAGAAAAATAATAAAAACATTCTGAACTACTGCCCAGATCATAGTGATTTTACTAAAATAGAGTTTCTCATTTTTCCTGATTGTTGCTATCACTACGCTTATCCTCAGAAAGCAGAGACAATGAAAGCATCGCATGCTACAATATTAATGAAATAAGAAATAAAGAGGTCACCCCCTCCTCTTAGTTATTTTCTCCTTGGGTTGCTTTAATTCCAGTATTCTTCTGAGGCACCCATTCTCATGTTTTATAATTGCCTTTGCCTTTTCTTTCAAACATTTTGGACGATGTATTGAACATATTTTAAATTAGTAGTCATCATAATAAGTAGCGATTGAGTGTTGACCATGTACTAGACATAGGGCCAATCCTTTCGTTAGCTTAACTGCATTTATTCCTCACAGCAACCCTCAGAGATAGGTTTTGTTATTACCTGCATTTTATAGATTAAAATAACTAAGGGAAGATTGTTGACTTGCTTGTAGACCTTCCCCTAGTAAGATATAGGAATGGAGTTTAGGATTTGTTGAAATTTCATTCTTTTCATCACTTTATTGTTTGCAGAGAATCATTACATTTAGAATCAGAGTGATCTTTCTGGAGATGCAAACCCGATATTGGGGATGTGGAAGTGAGGGCATAACTATGGCAAACTAAAAAGGTGTGTCTTGTAAACAGAGCTCTGAGCAAAAGAAGTTGAATTTAAGGAAAGAGGAAATCATTTTCCCCCGGGTGCCACCATCTAATGAGAACAGCAGCTCCTCTGGGGTGTGGGCGCATTATGTTGAATTGATTATAAAGCAATTAGCTTCTTTCCTCATCTTCCCATGTTAACCCAGGGCTAAAATGGTGCACTGAATAAATTTACTAAATTGCATTAATCTTAGTGTTTATTTGAAAATCTTAGCTGCTGGCTGGAGAGCGATTAGCAGGCTCTAGCACATGTTGTTTTTGAGCTCTTACTCTTGCCCCACCTCACTGAGAAACCTCAGCCACAGGACAGATTGTCTTTTTCAAATGCAACAAAGCTTTCAGGAGGCAATTTTAAGTTGGCTGTGTGAGGTTTCCATAGAGAACTCTTGGCAGGAGTTAGTGGAGTGAGTCTTATGCAGTGAGCAATAAACACATCTCAGGAAGGATGTGTGCCCAGGTCCAGGCAGAGAGCCGAGAAGGAGGAGGGTGGCCGTTTGCTGTTTGTTTCAAAAGGACACACACTCCCGGGGTCCTGACCTAGTCGGCTTCGCTGGCATCACTGAGGCGGGGTCGGTCAGGGAGACGGGAGGACCTCGGCCCTTCGGTGTCCTTTTGCAGGTTTGGTTACCTGCAGAAACTCGGAGTGCTTTCAATTCCATTATGATGGGTGAACCCCAAGGATTTGCTGGGTTGATAAAGCCAAATGGGAGATCTCGGGGCTATTAAGGTCATATTTACATATTTGGCAATTTTTCATTAATGGTATACCAGATACCAGATACCGTAGTAGGCTCTAGGATCGTGAAGAGTAATAGGATGCAGTTCTTAAGCACAAGGAAGTCACAGTATGGAATTGAGGTGGACATATACAGGATGATGCATAAAGCAGTATGATGAGTTAAAGAAAGAATGTCAAGTTAGTATATCGAAATATTCTTCACAATAACGTTCTAGTTGCATCAGACTACAAATGCTAACAGTGTGAGCAAGTGAATCATAAGAAAGTGAAGGCAGGGTGCATCCCCTTCCTGAGTACACAGGAGGCTTGTTCTGTACATTGTTTATTGTCAGAGATTTGGTAAAAGCTTTCAGGCTTTCTGTGACCGAATTTTGAAGTTGCCAGATGCAGAGTGGAGGTGACCTGTGCCAAAGAAGGGAGGCTTAGCTTCCCCAATGTGAGACGACGGGCGGTGAAGCATGCTCATCTGGAGTGTGCCTCTGTGTCTTAGCTCACAGCTCCCGGAGATGGGACAGCTTCTCTACTGAGGGGACAGGCTGGGTGAGGGTGAACGTGTCTGGTGACTGCTAAAGCCTGACGCCTTCAGATGGCCAGATGGTCGTGGACAGAGAGTAATGGCGCTGCCAGCCGAAGTGCACTGAAGATTTGAGGTCCCGCCTCTGTTTCGCTGGTAGCACTTACGTTTCCCCATCCCCTGCGTGCCTTTCAATAAATATATACTGCCAGGGAGGGACTCCAAAATCTGACACTTTTAATCATTTTTGTTATCCTGGTATTTGCAGGTCTGAAATTAAATTTAAAACTTATGTTAAGATTTAATAATTCATATGAGTATTTAATCAAAAAAATAAGAATATGATGTTTAAAAATTTGCTGTGTGTGGTGTTGCCCACTTCGAGCTCCAGCTACTGGAGAGGCTGAGCAGGAGGCTCACTCGACCCTGGGAGTTTAAGGCCAGCCTGGGTAGCAGCAAAAAGCTGTCTGAAAAAGAATAAGAATTCAAATCATAGAAATATGTTTTATTCAATACATAGAATCATCTAAATGTGATTTTAGATTTACTGGAAATTTACAGTGATAGGAAAGAGAGTTCCCATTCCCCTCACCTAAGTTTTTATCAGTTTCTCCTAATGTTGCTACTTTTTCTCTTGTGGTGTATCTGTCAACACTGAGAGACTTGGCCGACTAGAATAGTCCTGTCAGAGATGCTCAGAGGGGGCCCATTGAAGCCACAGTACCCCATTGTTGTAGAGGTCATTCTTACAGCTGGAATTAGAATATTAATTGGAAAGACAATACTTGTAGATGAAATCTAATAACTAGGTAGTGGAGTGGGGAGACAGAGCCAATGAGCTGGCCAGCCCCTCCCTCGCCCCAAGGGAGAGAGAGAAGGTAGGATTGCTGGGGCGAATGAATTCCCAGGTCTAAATCTGCATGTACCAGCCCCTTCACCACAGCAGCTCTAATCTGGCACACCCTCCTGCACTCACCAAGGGAGAGGGAACCTCCACCTTGGGCAGAGAGAGGATCAACAGCAGACAGGGACTCTGTATTTGCACCCTCGCACACAGCTGCTTGAAAGCCAGCCACCACCAATTCCCACAGCCTGTCTTGTCAGCCACTGCCCCCCGCTGCACACTTTGTACCATGCTTGCCGAGGGCAGGAGAACTCCCCCACACATCCTGGGCAGAGCGAAGGGGACTCTGGATTCTTTTGCACACTCATATCCTGAGCAAGCTGCAGACTTCCCCTGGAAAGTGAAGAGTCGATTCTTTGGGCTTCATGGCCAGCCCCTGTATTCTCCTGCAGACGGCACCAGCCCTCAGAGAAGGAGAGAACTCGCAGCATGTCCCAGCAGAGTGGCAGGGAATGCGTGTACTGGTGGGTGTGAGGTGGCAATCACAGATCCCTGAGGCCGCTGCCTGAGCACTGTCGGCCTCGGACTCCAGGGCCCCGCACTCACTAGTGAACATGCCTGCAAATTCTGCATATCGCCTGGAGAGGAAAAATCAAGTCTTGTGACTCGGTTAACTTCGGTTTTGCTATAGAAATTACTGAGGTGATACTTGTGTGGCTGCTTATAATCCCACCACAATCGATACAAGAAGAGAAGGGTGTGCACACCCAGGCTTCCGGGCCTTCTTCCAAAGCGGCCACATGTGAATCACGTGTACCTTCTCCTGTCCGAGTGTTTGAAGTGAGTCCTGTCAGATATTTGCTGTGTTGTGGGCTTTTTTGTTTTGTTTTTAATTTTTTCTATTTACTTTGATTACTTGGTGTCTATGTTCTCTCTCTCTTCTCACCTCCCTGCCTAGTTTCTTAATCTGAAGCTCCCATAGCAGTATTTTCTTATCTATTTTTCCCACTTTTGAAACTCTTCTTCTTGGGTTTTTAGCTTGCTGTATGCTGCTCTCAGTCACTCCTGTCTTCTCCTGTAGTAGGCGCCTGTCTTCCTCATCTAGTTGGTTTTGCTCTTTGTATCTTACCTAACTAACCTCATCTTCCCTCACCTCATTTACATATTCCAGGCACACACACTTAGCAACAGCTTGTGGGAGCAAGGTAGCATCCCCAAAGACGCCTCCTTCCCCTTACTCTCATCCTCACTCCCACAAGTATCTTCTTAAAATCCTCAATACTCCCCCTTCAGTTCAATGATAAGTACTGTGGCAGAATCTGACCCCATATCAAATGTGCCTTTTTTCACCTCTCAATCTCTGCTCTGCCAGCCTCACTCACTCACACTATGCTTTCACCCACCCGTCAGACCTCTTCCCTCCACTTCTCCCAGCACTTTGTAGAACAACTGCTAATAATAATTGGAGGCAGGAAGGGTGGAAATGTAAATGCAAAATCCGTCATAGAGATGGAGAACATTTTAGAGCTTTCAGTGATACAAACAGCCTTCTGCGCCGCGCGTGCCACAGGTTCGCCACCGCTGGTCCATCAAATACAACTGACGTATTATCGGATCTCTTGATGCTGTTATAACCAGAAGCAATTCTTTCCTCAAAACATAGAAACAGAGTCCGAACCACTAAAATAGCCGAAGAGGTAAATACTATCTCTGGACATATAAAGCTAAAAACACACTGCTGGAAGTCAGTTTATTAAAAATCTTCGTGTCGGTTACAAGCTCTCTCCATCTTACTGGACCTCAACTCTCAATACCAGTCGAGGAAAAAAAATGAGAAAGAAATGTACATACACGCAGGACCGTGGGAAAAAAAGCAACAAAAGACCCCAGACGTCCCTTAACTCTCCCAGGGCAAATCATGGGGCTACAAATGGGAAGAAAGCAAGCACCAGGTAACGGGGCTCTATGAATTATTCAAAAAAGAGATAAAGAAACTTGCAGAGTTCAAAGCGGACATACCGAAAAGTTTATGGAAGTATACTCAAAGTGCTCAAAATATATTTAGGGAAAGAACTATAAGATCAAAACAGGTTACCAAAATGTTTCAATGCATGAATGACAAATTTGCCGAAGATATAGAATCCGCAAAAAAGTATCAGACAGAATTCCCAGAATCAAAGGTTGCACAGAATTCATAAATTGCAGAAGTGACCAGTGTGAAGCCAGAGTGTCTAAAATAGAGGACAAAACAGTAAATTATGATGGAGTACGCACAGAAACCTCAAGAAAAAATACTGAAAATAATTCAACAGCTAGGCTACTACTCAGCTATTAAGGAGGATAAATTCTAGATGTTGTGGGAAAATGAATGCAACCATGAGAATAATGTTCAATGAGACAAATCGGACACACAAGCTTAAATGCCATGTGGTATCTCTCCAGTGATTCAGGCAAAATACAAAAAAGAGCAAAATAAGGGATGGACAGAAGGAAACGGGATAAACTGCTTGTCAACGGGAAGGGATTCAGGAGACTCAGTGTGGGGGAAGAGTGGTTGGGGAAGAGAAACAAGAAGACTGTGATGTGCCTTGTGCAATACCAAATACCCACAGTGAATGTAAACATTTTCTGACGTAAACATCAACTAAGAATAATAAGAAGGATGAAAATGAGGAACGGGGATTTAGTGACTAGACAGGGGAGGCGAGTGGGAGCTAAGTGGAAAAGGAACAAGCTGTGTCAAGCACCTGCACCCACACCCGAGATAAATGTAAATTTCAAGTACTGCAAACATGTACTAGTTAAAAATTTAAAACTTTTTTAAAAATTTAAGAAATTAAACCTGAAGCATTACTATTTACTAAAAGCTGGAATTGATCTGGATTCTAACAGTTTTCCCATTAATGTCCTTTTTTTGATCCATTAACAAATCTAGCTACTACATTTAAATGATCAAATCTTCTTACTTTTCTCAGACCTGGGACAGCGTCTCAGTCTTTGCTTGTTTTTCATGAAATTGACAATTTTGAGAAGTCTTGTCACATTTTATAAAATGCTCGTCTAATCGGTTTTTAAAAAAATCTTTCCCCCGATTAGATTAGAGTTACGGGTTTTTGAAAATAACGCAAGGATGAATTGTTCCTCTTAACGTATCGTGTTAGATGTACATGACATTACCGATGTA
>PVJO010027700.1:0-19279 GCA_004026905.1 Hystrix cristata
TTTTGGTGCTGGGGACCGAACTCGGAGCCTTGTGCTTGCAAGGCAAGCACTGTAACCACTGAGCTAAATCCCCAGCCCCTGTTAACAGAGTGATGAAACATTAAGGATTGGAACTATGGGCTTGGATGTCAGCATAGTGAAACTGACTTGCCAAAAGTCAACTAACACATGGAAACACACACACATAAAGATAGATTTAAGAAAAAATCAGTAGAAGGATGAGGAAGAGGGGAAGGAATGGAAGACTCCAAGTTGCCTGCACTTTGCATTACTGACCTTTGGTGCACAGACAGTTTGGATCCAGCTTGGGCACACACAAGCCCATGGGTACATCCTGTGCACCTGATTGGAATGGAGAAACATGTAGACACTGGCGTTATTATAATTAAGTACCAAGTGAGGCTCTCCCTTCCACTGGGGCCCACTTACCTGTGAAGAGAACCAGGTGTTACACACCACCTCCTTTGTCTTTGGAAGTGAGCCCAGAGCACTGGGCCTGCAGTGCTAGGTGGTAAAATGTGCTATCAAGGATGCAAAGAAGCCTGGAGTTGCTGTGGGTGGGAGGTGTGCAAAGTGTGTAGCACATACAATGTCCTGGGTTCATTGCCTCTTGCAGTTGCCACCAATTCTGTCCATTTCCCACCCTGCCTGCCAGCACCTGTTCTAGATTCTGGGCCATTCTCTGAGAGCGGATTTCAGGGGCAGCAACAGACCCCTCCCTGTAGGTTAGCTGATTGTGGCTTCAGTGTTACTCTCCAGAGTTCTTTTCATTTTGAGGGACTTTCTCAAAGGTGGACCTATCTGGCTGGTAAAGAAATGGTAATTTAGGGTGGGAGAAGTCTTGCACCTGCATGTCACCGTAGAAACAGTTTTACATTACACAGGTAAAGTTATCAAACCCCTGGTCCCCTTTCTTGGGTGTTAGGTGACTATGGACAAATTGGTTTGCAATTCTGAAGCTCAGTTTCTTAATTTGAAAGGAAAATCTCCAGCAACAAGAGAGGTTGTTGTGAAAGTCAAGTTAAGGAATGTAGAAAATTGTCTCGTAAATTCCAAAGACTTGCACAGAGGGAAGAGGTTTTATTTGTTTGCATCTTCTCTCTCAACAATCCTGGTCCTAAAGGCAGTATATGCAGGCGAGGACAAGAAGACAGTCAGTCAAGTGAGAAGGAACAAAGTGTGCTCTCAGAGAAAATGAGGAGTGAGTCAGCAGGAAAAGCTGGCAAAGCAACAAAATAGAAAACCAGTGAAGTAGGAAGTCAGCTGCCAGGACTGATCTGAAAACCTAGTGTTTGTTTCTTCAGGGCAGGCAAGAGGTGGACAAGGGGTGACAAACTTGGGAGGCAACCAGGGCACCTGGGTGTGTATCCTTGAAAGTGAGCTGGGGAGGGTGTTCTTATGGACCACTTCCTTTGGATTTCTTCCTGACAACACTTGAACTGACTCCATTGTTTCCGGAGATGAACCTAAGACACATGCCACAGTGGTTGGATCTGGAATGTCCATAAAATTACTCTGCTTCTGGATGTTCTTGAAGTGGCTATTTGGACACACCATTGGAATCACAACTGGAATTTCACTGCTCATCTCTGAAATATATTTATTTAGATGCATCCTCATGTTTAATCATATTGCTTTTTATGCAAATATTCTCATAGTAACTCATCACTAAGAACATCATATATGAAAGACACAAAGAATGAAAGTAACATCCTCTGTTAGCGATGAGAATGAGCAGAGATTGGCCAAAAAGGGACGGATTACTGTGCATGAAGGCTGGTGTGGTGTGGACAGTGGGAGAAGACATTTGACATATACATTCGAAGAGGCTACTGGTTCAAGAAGAAATAGATCACCTCTTTGACACTCTTAATTTTAAGAGGAGTGTTAGAAGACCACTTATTCCAGAAGAGGAGATGAGATATAAACACTGAATCCCAAGGATTTGTCCCTTATTTTTGTATTTTGAATATGACAAGTCTACACCATCTCTTATTTAACCTTTGCCTAGATTGTTGCACTAAATTGTATGGTGGGGAAGAAAGGGCACACAACCAGGGTATGTTAGCCTGCTTTCCATGGCTACAGAGAAATACCTGAGGCTGGTAATTTGTAAAGAGAAGAGGCCGATTAGGTCATTAGCTGCCACTTCTGGAGGTCCGAGAGAAGGGTGCTAGCTTTTGCTTGTGTCTGGTGAGGACGTCATGGCAGATGGTTTCACAGGGGAGGGGGCATGTGCAGGAGTGAGGGTCCCACAAGAACTACACTGATCCTTTCTGAGGGCAGCATCCCCAGTGACCTATCTGCTTCTCACCCTGCCCATTTCTTAAGGATACCACCCCCTCTCAGTACCACCACATCGGGAACCAGCTTCTAATGCATGAACGTTAGGGAAACACTCAAGCCATATCCAGACCAGGGGAAACTATAGTCCTTTTAGTTTATATTGTGTTTATTTCTTAATATTTCTTTTGTGTCATATGCACTAAATATCTCTAATTTTTATTATTTTAATGTTTAGAATTTGGAGTCCTATAGCAAAGTCTTCCTTTTAATCATTATAAGTGGTTTAACTTCATGAAAATGATACAATATAAGCTTGCACAGTGCATGGAAACGTGTGCTGAATATAGTCTCAAGCGTGGGTGGGGGGTGGCTTGCAACTTTCTGCATGGAGAGCGAGAGGCCACTCCAGAAAGGACTGGTTCATTCACCATCATTCAGCTCCAACACTGGGACTTAACACTCTCAAACCATCTGCCATGGCAGTGGGGACAGAGACCAGGAGGAAGTCAGTAGTTTGGGCAAGATGGTGGGCCTTTGGAGGAGGAGCCATAGCAAGACATGAATGGAACAGAAGACTAAGAATTGAGCTGAGATTTCTCTGCAGTGGGGTATGACTTCTGCAGATCCTGTGAAGAGAGGGGTGGATGTTGCAAGTTGCATGGGACAGACATAATTTCTGTCAGAGTTGGGAGACTGTCTAATGTGGCATGTGAGGGCTTGAACTCACTGGGCCAAGGCTGGGCAATTGGAGCCAGCACTGAGAAGTGGTTATACTTATGGTGGCCGGGGACTAGAGAGAGGTGTGGGCAGGAGCCGAATATATTCGTCTGGATGCTGGAGGAGGAATTGTTGAAACTCCAAACGGAGTGAAAATTTAGAGGCATCTCATTCAATTTCACCCTTCCCTGCCTTTTCCTGTGTGCGCCAATAAACTGCTTCTCTGCTTGTATTAACCGGGGCCAGGAGGCCTTTATGGCGTTGGATGACATTTGCACCCATTTGAAACCTGTATCCTTATAAGGTGGATGCGTCAATCTCATCTTTCTCAGGAGCCAATGAGACAGGTCTGCTCCTACTCGTTTGGGATTCTCCATCCCATCTTGAGGCATTTATTAAGTGGCCCTCTTCTCCCCTCCAGGCATCCACCTCCACTTGCTACCCCTGTCCCCCGGAGGCCTCACGTCCAGACACCAGCAACCTGCGCATCTTCTCCAGAGTGTTTTGATTTGTTAGTCTCATTCCCTCCACTGTACCTGTTTCTCCAGGTGTGGATGGAGAGAGTTTCTAGATAAGAAAGGTCATTTTCCCTGAGTAGATCTTAGCAACTATTGAGCCCTGGTCTCTGCCTGTTATTATGGGAGATGTGCACATTTTTTAACTATTCAAAGAAAGATCTGGATGGAATCATCAGGAGCATGGGCTCCTAACCACTGCCCAGAGTGCTCCCCTGGCGATCACCCGTTCTGGACAACGCCCCTCTCCAGAGCTTCTGGGAAGCCCAGCGCCTGCTTATTCGTGGGAGAACCTGATAATGGGCAGAATTAATGACTGTTATGGTTTGTGTCTAGATGTCCCCCCAAAGCCTCATGTGGTAAGAGATAGCTGGATCTAGAGTGTGTGATTACTAAATTGATCCACTGATGGTTTGGTATGGTTCTGCTGGGATCAAGAATGTGAGACTGAGATTGGGGGTGGGAGTGTGGGCCGCCCTGGGGGCAGGTAGCCTAGATAAAAGATACAGGAAGAAGCTAACTAGCTGCTTGTTTGCATTGCTTATTTGCATACATTCCTTGCATTTTCCTCACTTTACTTTGCGGCCAGTCAGCTGCCCATACACCACGCCAGCCCGCCCCTCTGCCATGCCGCCCTGCTTCGGACCCAGCGGACTATAGACTGAAACCTCTGCAGACTGTGAGCTAATAAACCTTTCTTCCCCTAACTTTGGGTGTCGAGTATTCTGTCCCAACAACGAGAGAAAAGTAACTAAAACAATGACATAAAAGGGGGGCAGGGTTTGTTTTTAAAGAATGTGTCAAGACCAAGAATTAGGAGCAGGCTATGTGAATGCAGCCACCGTGAACTATTTCTGAAAACGGGGCTCTCATCCTCCCCTCCCGCACCAGCTCAAGAGGGCACTGAGACACAGACACAGTTGTTCCATCTCCTCTGACGCCTCAGAAGGTTCTTGGGGCAGAACAGGAGCATCTACCAGGCTGTGTTGTCGCAGTGCACAAAGCCCGCATGTGGATCTGGGGGCAGAGGGAGTTCGCTCTGCTGGAGGCTGACTCTGTGTTAGAACGAGCAGGACCCGATGCAGCTGTACCATCCAGCACTTCGTAGAATTTTGCTTTTGATCATCATGCATTTCAAAATTGAGAGAAGACGAATCCTTAAATACTTCATTTTTTGCATTTTCTCCAATTTTAAAGCCAAGAAACAGAAATTTTCAACTCCTTTTTAGAGTGTTTTTCACCTTCGAATTCTAATTTTTCCCCCTCATTATCCCTGACATATGAAAATGACTTTTCTTTCTCTAAATCATCAGCCTCCAAATCTCACGTTCTTCTCCCTGCCTCACCTCTCTTTGCCCCAGTACCACCAGTCTCTGATCACATCCTGTTACCATCACTTACTTCTTTGACCACGTACACTAGATGGACGTCCCTGCTTCTCACTTGGGAAAATCTTATTCTGATTCATCTACACCTTCTGACATATTTTGTTTCCTCTTCAAGTAGAATTAAAGGACTCAGTGAAGAAAGGCTTTGCAGACGTCCCCCAGAAGGAGAATGCTTTCCATGCTTAGGCCCACTCTGGGGCACCCAGTGATGAGTATGGTGCCTGTACTTGATTACCACCAGAGTCAGGGAGCTCACCACCACAGAAGACCGTACGCCTTCTAGCTGGATGCTGTACCTGGAACACCCATTTGAGCTGACCAGGTACCCAGCTCAAAGGACCCTGGGCAATGATGTCAGTGGTTATCTCCTTGCACTGCATCTCAGATGAAATCAGCTCCAACTCCACCCTTGCTATGGAATTCCTGCTCCTGTAGTCCAGGGGGACAGAAAAGAGAGTTTCCTGGACTCTGCAGAATGCTGTGACGACATCATATGTTTCTCCTGACACTGTAAACAGGCACACTCATTGCTGCTCATGGTTTATATTTTCTTAGCAGCTACCCACAGATTTCAGCCCCGTTTGACACGGGCTGTAAAATTACTACTGCTGAGTAGTAGCGACAAGGTGGTAGCTCTGTCTGATTGCAGAACTGCTCCTGGCCGCCATCCCACTACTCCCAGTTTGGTGATTGTCTGGTGCCTGGGAGGGGGCGGGGTCCTGGCAGGCACCCAAGCCGGGCAGTGCCGCCAAGGGGGGAGGGGGGCGACTTTAAGGGGTAAAGTCACGAAGTCTGTCGGAACATGGGGACCTGTTGCTCATCAAAGAGGAAAGAAACGGCTGGGGACAGTTGCTGTTGATTCTAGTATTTCTCTACTGAGGGACCAGGTAAATGGAAGACCATAAGAAATTCTTTAAAAGGTAAACAATGTTTTAGTTTTCAAAAGATGAACTTGAAGTAAAAGTTTGGAATGAAAAAAATCCGTGTAGAAAGGCCCAGCACAATCAGTTTCTAGACGGATTGAAACAACAGGCCTTCAACCAAGAAAGGGGGCACGTTACGCATAATAATGTACAAAGTATTTTGCATAGTTGTTATTCTGGATTTTTAGTTTTTAAAAATCTTTTGGGGCTGGGGATTTAGCTCAGTGGTTAGAGTGCTTGCCTTGCAAGCACAAGGCCCTGAGTTCGATCCCCGGCACCAAAAAAAAATCCTTTTATTAGTCTGTGTTTGCAGTACATAACGATTACATTTATTGTGGGCAGTTGGTGCATAAACATTTTTTTCATCCCCTTCCCCTCCCCTCTCTCCTCTCTCTCTCCATCTGTTGGTCTTATTCTGGATTTTTTTGTTGACAACCAACAACTCGAACTTGTGATTTGAGAGCTGAGCAATGCACTTTCCAAGGCAGTGTGTAGGGACAGATGAACTCCACAGCAATCTCACCAGGGTTTGACTTAAATTCCCCCAGATTCCGTTTTCCTGCCATTGGGGTAATAAAATCTCCCTTACGCAGATGTGAGAGCCCTGTGTGCTGAGGGGCTGGCCAGAGCCTGCTGCACCTCGGCTGTCCCCTTGTGCCTCGAGCAGTATTTACCCAGCCAGCACCTTCCACCATCTCTGCTTCAGGAATCTCAGGCTCCCTGGAAGCAGCAGACCGTCGGGACTTGAGTGCTACTGCTTTTATATCCGGGACCATTTTCACCAAATAATTCCAAGTCCACTGTGAAAAAGTGAGACTTGGGGGAAAAAAATGACTCAGAGGTCCAGACCAGGGGTCCCCAAAAAACCCCAAGAAATGCACTTGGTCACTGGCCTGTGGCCTGCTAGAAACCAGGCTACACAGCAGGTGTGTGGCAGGTGGGTGGGTGACGGAAACTTCATCTATATTTCCAGTTGTTCCCCATTGCAAGCCTCACCGCCTGAGCTCCACCTCCCGTCAGATCAGCCAGGTATTAGCTTCTCATAGGAGGTTGAACCCCACTGTGAGCTGCACATGTTAGAGATCTAGGTTGCCTGCTCTGTGTGAGAATCTAATCCCCAAACCACTCCCACCCAGACCTCCTTCCTCAACCCCTCATCCCTCCTCCCACCCACCACATGGAAAACTCATCTTCCTCAAAACTGACTCCTAGTTCCAAAATGTTTGGAACCACTGGTCCAGGCTAGGAAGAGAATGAGGGGCTATCAGATCTGACCTGGTTCCTTTCACAGACTCATGTCCCACATGCACACCCCAAATGCACCCCCTGTTCAATGTACTCCACATGTCCTCCGTCACCCCCACTACCTTTAGAAAGATGGCTTCCCATGATAATCACCAAGCAGTCAGCTACACAGACTGACCTCCCTATGCTTCACAGGAGGAAGAAGGGAAGTGAAATAGTGCCTCGTTCCCATCCTACATAGTAACCCATCGCATTCGCTATGTTGGTGAGGGTCTCTCTCCAGAAGGCTGGGGGTGGAGACCATTAACGTTCCCTGGGCCATCAGGTCAGGCCAAATTTATTTACTGCATTTATGAATTGGGGAGTCATCTCCCATCTGAAGAGATCAAGAGAGGCATCCATGATATGAGGTTCTAGGAGTTTGCAAACTCTTATTTTGGTTTTTCATTCCCTCCTGGTGGGCCAGCTACTTCTAACTCCCTTCTTGCGGTGAGTTCTTGTTGACCACTCTCTGAGATGGGAGAAGGTGTACATTGAGGTGTGTACAGGGGCAGGAACTTGCCCAGAGAAACACATCTTGGCTCCAGGATTACAGCTCCCTGAAGACACACAGTGGAAGCTCTCAGCACCCTGACCGTCAATGGCAGGAACTCCAGCAGAGCGTTGTCTGGTGATCTCCAGGGACTGCAGTGTCCTCATTATTTCTGTGCCATATTTAGATAGGCTGGAAATCTGTGCCCCTAATTTAATCGCAAACCAAGTAGCCATGGAGATGACACTGAGCCTCTGGCTGCCCTATGAACCATCACAAGTGGTAAAAATAAACAGGATATGCAGATTGAAATCCAAAGTCAGTAAATGCCTTTGCCTCTAGGGCTCCAGATTTGCTGCTTTTTGCCCACTGATGCTTGCTAATACTCAGTGATTTGAAAAGAAACATCATAGCCACAGCCGTGTCTCAATGCTTGCTTTTCCCTTTATCTGTTTCAGATATATCAACACTCCTACACTGGATATTATGTCCTGAGCAAAATTCCTCACGGGTAAGATGGTTTTTCATTTTCTTTTAATTAGAACTCTGTGGAACAGAGTGAAGCACAGAATACTGACCGCTAGCTCAGCCCTCAGGGCGGGAACAGAGCATCTTGACTTCTACAGGGGCAGGTTCTGATCTTGCCCAAGCCAGTGTGACTCATCAATAGATAACTAAGAGGAACAGGGTCGCTGGAGTCCACCAACTTGCCCATTGAAGGTCTCTCCTCTGGCACAGCTCTGCCCACTACTTGCCCCAGCCCCAGAACACTCATGACTGCAAAGGGCAAGTTCTGCTGTGGCTCCTCAGTGGGACTATCTCGGGAGCTGCAGCTTGTCCTTGGCTTCCCAGGGCTTCCTGGTCACATCCTCCCTAGTACAGTGGTCAGCGTGGCCCATCTCAGGGACAGCAGTGGCCCGGGACTCCTATGGAATTTCTGATCACATTCTCACTAACAAAAGGGAAGCCCCTGGTGCTGTAGCGCATGTCACTTATAATGAATGGGACCTGTGTGTCCACTCTGGATCGGGTCACTTGGCTTCCTGCCGCCTCCTGACCGTGAGTTGCACTGCTCAGCTCAGCTGGTCTCTTGAAAATGTGTGGCTGGGACCCTAACACATCTGGAGCAGGGGAGAAGTGAGCGTGGGGCTATTTCAGGTTTCAGCACAGCCACTGGACACACACAGCATTTCTGTACATGGCCATGGACCTCCCTCTTCCGTCTCAAGCCCCTAAGTGAGTCAGACAATATATAGAAACCAGCTGCACAACTAGAAAAATCCAGCAGGGGTGGCTTTTTTGCTGCTTTCACTTTTCTTTATTTCTCTACACACTCCTCTTTCTTCCTCCTTCCGTGCCATCTCCCACCTCTCCCCAATTCTCTCATTTCTCCTGGACTCCTTATTCTCCACCCTGCCTTCCTCTTTCAAACCCTCATGCTTTCCATCATCACACTTTGGAAAGATTAGGCAATGATCAGAAAGGAACTGAATCATGCTACTGGCTGCGTCCTCTGTGAATATTCAGGCTGGGGCGGTCTAATTTTCCCAAGCTAATTTAAACAAACAGCAGGAGTTGCTAAAAAGTATTGTTCCAGTGGAGAGCATTAATCACAGCATGAATGTTTACAATTGCTGCTTTCTGTTTTCCACTAAGCTCAGGTAGACTCTGGGCATGTCCTCGGGAAACAAACATGGATAAAATAATTTCATTTGACACCCAGCACAGGAGACATAAAAACTTGTAGATATGCAATAAAGTGTGATTGTTTGTTGCTCTTAGCATATTCTAAAAATTAAGTCAAATAAGATGAAGCTAGCCTACTCTATTGGAAGTACGATATCCATAGAATCTTTCATTACAAGCACATATCAAATACAAACTCAAATGTTCTTCAGTAAAGAGGAATTATTCTATTCGTTTTCAAGCAGATAGACATCTTCAAAGGTCATGACAGGCAGGAATATAATTACTCCTTGAGATTTATCTACCCCTCCTGGGAATAAAAGAATTTGTTGAAGATGATGGATATTTCATTCTATCTTATACAATTTGTTAAACTCAAAAGGCTAAAAACAGTTTATGCCTGACATATTGCACTTATAGTGCACTGTATCCGTCAGCATTTAGGAGACATAGACTCTAGAACGTGGCAGGAGAGTTGCCAGACACACCAGGAAACTAAGGACCAAAGTCATGATGAGGCGTGATTTCTGTGGCCATTCACGGGAGCTTTGCACTAATATCCATCATGAGGGAGCGCTTGTGGCATTTTCAAAATACTGATAGTACTAGTGATGGCCAGCATTCCCTGACTGTTTGGTGACTGTGTTTTCTCTCGCTCAACAACCCTGCAAAAAAGCATCGCTATTGTCACTGTAAGTGGGACCTCAGAGGGGTGACATTGCCTGCCCGGCATTCCTGGCCAGTGTTTAGAAGAGCTGGTCCCAGCTGACTCCAAGCCCCATGCTCTTTAGATAAATGCAAAGTATGATCAGACTTAACAAGGCAGAGAAAAAGCATTATAGCTGTGAAGGTCAGATTGCTAGTTTATTTCTTTCCCAAGCTTTCCTACATGACTGGAAGAAGTAGCAGATTCTTGTTCCATTACAGCCTCTGGTGACTATTGAGGTGACTGTCACCTATTGCCACACAAATGGATATAGTTCTGCTGGCATGGCTTCATCCCACCTCCCAGCTCTCCCTCTTTGTCATAAGATCCTTGATAGGAAGAAAATTCATCAATTTATTAACCTTGAATATTGTCAAAATCTTATTAGTATCAATGAGCCTAGATTTCTGAACTCAGCCACCCCTCTGCTGGGGCTTTGGCCGCTACGGCCTAGGGAGGGTTCCCTTCCCTTCTCGGGGATCTTCCCACATGCCCCGCTGGGTGGTGAGGGAGCTCAGTCCAGAGGCTCACCATTTACACTACAGGGGGTTCCAGGGCAGAGAGGAAAGCTTGCTGAGCTTATAAAAATAAAAATATCTCTAGTAACATATTTAGAATTACATTATTCATATACAAAGCAATGAGAGTTTTTCTTGATAATGCTGAAGACAAGGATCTGTACCTTTCTGCAAAGTCTTGCCTCTTCTTCCTTCACCTCTTCCCCTGAATTCAAACCAGAGGTCATTCTGTCTCCACATGGGATTACCTGGCATTTACGACTGAGATTTTTTTCTTAGCCTCAAGCTTTCCAACCAGTTGCAGAGAAGAGTCAAATTGACCTCTCTATGTCCTCTAATTCCTGGTTCCCATTCTGTTCCTTTTTGCAGAGAGCAGAAGAGAGTTTGAGGAGGATGACCCCTCCTCTTGTTTATTTGTTTGTATACTGGGGATTCAACCCAGGGCCTTTGCACTGAGCTACATTCCCCAACCCCTTCTTATTTTTTATTATGAGACAATGTATTGCTAAGTCACTAAGTTGCCCAGGCCGGCCTCAAGCTCGTGATCCTTCTGGCTCAGTCTCCCCGAGTGGCAGCTGGCTTTCTTGTACTGCTCTGTCCTGTGTGGGAATAAGAGAGTAAAATTCATGCTAAAAAATAATCAATTTTAAATCTATTTAAAGAAACAAATTAGCATAAAAGACACATATCCTGGAAGAATACAGTTCTTACTGGTGTGATTCTGTTGTTTTGGTCCCTGGAGCTGCAGCCAGGCCAAATTCATTTTGCACATAATGGCTGGAGATACAGCAACAGTCCCCAGACAGCTAAGTTTCCATTTATTCAATGATTGAGTACCTAGGAATAGGTTGGTTTGACTTTCACATATGAAATTTTTCAAGAATTGTATTTTTTTACTTTATTAAAATACTGAATTTATTTCACATGTATATTTTTGTCTCTCCACCATTGCTGAGTCTGCCCACCACCACTACTACTAATGTGGTGTCTTGCCATCGCATTCCAGTATACTTAAACCCAAGCAGAGGCCAACTTCCGTCTAGTGTTTTGGATGGCACATTTCTTGGCCTTGGAACCTGGACAATATTTGCCAAAGATGGCAGGGAAAGTTCTCATTTTGCACTATTAAGAGGACAACCAGATATCAGCTGTTACAGGGCTGAAAGAAGACAGAAAATTTTAACAAACTCTTTAAACTATTTCCTTAAAGATACTTCCTCCAGTGCCCATCTTGGGTGGCTTCCTGGTGAGTCACCTGAAAGCATTTCTCCATATAACAGATGAACTTGACTCCTGCTTTGTGGAGAGAGCCACCTTGTTCTGTATTTGTTTGCAGTTTTCCTTCAATGTCTTCTACCAAATGAAGTCTTTTGGGTTCTTCAGGAGTTTGTTTCCTGTTTGGTTTTTTTTTTTTTTTTTTAGAGGTTCCTTGACCTTTCAACCTTGGTGTTAATGCTCTTCAGTCTTTCCCACTTTGGTTTGATTTTTGTGCATTTGAGGCTGAAGTATCTCACACACAGTTCTTTTTTTCTTATTAAAATTTATCCAAAATTACACAGACTTACTTACAGACCATGATACATTGTGCCATTTGCATATAACAACAAGCAATGTAAACGACCTTATAGATGCAGTATTAAGTCACAACTACATAAAGTTGACTCTCGTACCTAGAGTACATTTTACTGCTTTAAGTTGGGTTACCGGGTTCTTGCTTTTAGGGTACCTTTATTCCTCTGAGTTCCCATTCTCCTCCCCCTTTTCCCTCTTCTTGTTTCCTTGGACCCTTTACCGATTGGGTGAGATTTGTCCATTTGTCTTTTAGTGTCCCTTTCTTTTTTCCATTTCTACCTTCAGGCTTTTGAGAAATCTCCATACTAGAATATACAAAGAACTCAAAAAAATTAAACCACCTAAAATTAATCACCCACTCAAGAAATGAGCTAGAGAAATCAAAAGACACTTCACAGTGGAAGAAATACAAATGGCCAACAAATATGTGAAAAAATGTTCAACATCTTTGACCGTTAGAGAAATGCAAATTAAAATGACACACATGTTTAAATACCGCATAGTTTCTCTGGTGTGAAAAACTGAAGTGTAAATAAGGACTAAAATGTATTATATTGGGAAAGGGAAGAAAATGTCCAAATGGGAAAGGGAACAAAGGAGGGGAAAGGAACAGAGGGACAAGAGAAATAAGACATGGAAGGAAAAAATGGAAACAAAGCTTTTGTAAATAGGGAGGGAGGAGGGGAGGAGAATGGGAAAAAAAGAAGCGAAAAGATATATCATGTACAGGTACAGATTCCCTATGATGAATGTTATCACTACGTACATCTAAAATGTACCATTAAAATAAAATTTAAAAAAAAATTAAAATAAAATAAAAAGACACTAAGATTCCATCTTACCCCGGAAAGAATGACCTTCACAAGAAAATCAAACAATAACAAATGCTGGCATGGCTGAGGTGAAAAAGGAATCCTCCTACATTGTTGCTGGGAATGCAAATTAGTACAGCCATTATGGAAATCATATACATTTCTTCACTGGTCCTTTTTTTTTTTCAGTTTCCTCTTCAAAATCATCATCTCTTTCAGCAGCAAGTTTTCTGTTTTTCCTGTGGAACTTCGCTACTACTTCCACAGCAGACCATTTTCCAAACATGTTTAGGAGTTTTACATCCTCCTCCTCTTCCTCTTCTGACCCTACATCTTCCTCCATAGCTGCTAAGTGCTACCCACTTAAACACAGAGGCCTGGGCCACTCTTCAGCCCCAGGCTGTGGGGCCTAATTTCAAAGTTCCTGAGGGAAACTATTGGAAGTGTGGCTTTGATTGGACTTTGCAGTTCCTTATAATCCATTGCTTCTGTTGGACAATGTGTAGTTCATCCCTGGCACCAGCCCCTAAACTGACCACACTTAATAAAAACTGGTGCATATTTTCATGACTACCTTCCTTAAAGTGGTTGTCTTTGTCAGCCCTTAGTTCACAAAGGAAAGGTAGTGCTGAGGCCTCAGGGGCTCATATCCGTGTCCATCAAATCTTCTGTGGGGTCGGACACTCACTTAGGTGGGACAGAAGCAGACAGAGATAAACAATGACTATTCCAGAGGACAGAGACATGCAGGATAGAATCACACCAGCAAGAGTTGTATTCTTACAAGACATGTGTCTTTTATGCAAATTTTTTTATTTAAATAGAATTAAAACTAGTTATTTTTAACATGTACTTCACTGAAAGTTTTTCTACAAGAATTTCAACAAAATGAACCAACTTTACACAGTAGATACTATAGCCTGCCAAACATTCTCCATCAAAAACCTGTCTTGTGTTTTCATGCAAGCTTTTATGTCGAGTTGGCCACCTCTTGACATTTTCCTAGCATGACATTTTTCTTGAATTAGCTTTGCCTTTAGCTTGAGTCCCTTAAAAATCAACATACATCACATACATTCTCTCTGTGTGTTATATGCAATTGCATATCTATTGAGATCATTCCAAAAGTTACATGGACATATAACTCCTTCTGTAACAGAAATCGGTTTTAAGAAAACTTGGACATGTCCCTTCTTTGGGTAGCATTGGCAGTTTTGGAGTCTGGCAAATGCAGGTCAATAATTGAACAGACACTGAGAAGTACCAAAAGGTATTTCTTTCCTTACCAGGCCATCTTCTGTGGATATTTTTGCCCTAACTTTGCTTGCTTGCTGATATTTTTTAGGTGCCAAACAAAATCATACAAAAGTTTTATTTCTTTTGAACTGTGGTTGACCTTTTAGTGTTGTCTTTTGCATCTATGAAAATGATAAACTGAGTCACAGGCCCTCTGCCTAGGCCTGCACTCTACCTTTCTAGACTGAGATGTGAGAGGTTTCCATTTATGTCAGGAAGAGAGACCTGAGTGCTGACATGTGCACAAGGCCCAGCACCCTGCCTGGCAGCATAACACTGGCATTAGGGACTTCAGCTCTGTGGTCACAGAGACCTGAAGCTGGATGTCCACACTGCCACCACTGCTGATTTTCGGCTGCCTCACCTAGAGAACTGTTTCTCTTCCACAGGTCTCAGAGTCCATATACTTAACAGGTGACAATAGCTGCACCCACCTCTTAGGCTCCCTGTGATAAGTGAGCCGGTTAATACATGCGATACACACAGAGGAGAACTATGCTTCTAGCGGTTGCATCCTCCTTAACATTGCAGTGTATGCACTATATATATTTGCAGTCTTGTAATTAAATACTCTCAGACTTTACTTTCTCCCAGCCCAAATCCTTTCCGTTACAAGCAGAAGGACAATAATGAAATTCCCGCTAATGACTGTTCTTAACTGGACCTTCTTCCCTGGTATTCAAATAGTTATAAGACCCATGAAATTTTAGTTTCCCCCTTTTAAAAGTGTCCATATCCTCAATAATCTACGATTCTCAGTGCTCAATTACTTGCTTTTTTCTCCTCTCATTCTGACACAGTGCAATTAATTTTTTAGGATTTCCTCTTTTTCCTCTGGTGGGGCAGAAAAAAATGCTCCAAGTCAGCAAATATTAAAACACTGTGTAGAGCACACAAGTTTGGTTGCTGTCCTTAAGAAGTTCAAAATCTTGTTGAAAAGGAAAGATACAGACTTACATAACAACCTGTAATAAAGTACCTCCTATGAGTATTCTAAATCTGAGCAGTGAAGAAGAAAAAGAGAGTTGTGGGCACCCCGATCTCATAAGGAATCTCAAGAGGGAATCTAGCCTGGAGCTGAGCCTTGTGCTTGGCTCAAGTTTTTGTCTCTTGTTCTGATAGATGGAGGCAGGCAAGAAATGTTCTGGGCCAGGTCAAGCATTTTACAGACTTGACCTTCACAGGGAGCCAGAGATTCCTGAATGGATGAAGTGCCAGGCTGGGCCGGGGGGACTCTGCCTGGGCAGCTGCAGAGCTGACTGAGTTTTAGGGTGCGCCTGGAAGGTAGGCAATCTCAAGAGCACCCTGGAGTAATTGGCCTTTACGATCGGGACACATCAAATACTTTGAGCAGAAGGGAGAAGGGATGGAGTATACTTGGTGGGCTTGGTGCTGGCGCAGAACAGACCAAAGAAAATGGAAGGTGAGAAGCCCATTTCCGTCAGAGAGCCTGTAGGGGGTGTGGACTGCAAGAGAGCTCAGTCAGTATGGAAACCACATAGATCATGACTATGGGTGGCTGGTGTTCTCTCAGAGCATGAAGACAGATTTCAATTGTCTGTATCCTGTGTACCTCTAATTAAGTCTTTGGCAGCCTGTTCCTTGCGAGTGGGGCCTGGTGCATGGGAAGCTCCTCTGCCATGAGTTGAGAATAGCAGCAATGAGGACTCCCAGCGCCAGTGTGGCACCTCTGCAGCTTGGCACATTTCCTTTCCAGATGTTTTCTGTCATGGGCAAGTCCTCAGGTTCCTCTGGGTGCACACACACAGACATATTGGCTCTACAAAGAGAGCTGTCCAAGGTTGCAGGACTAGAGTCCCTTCTGTACCTTGGGGAAGTACCAATGTGCAGCTAAACTGTAAGGGAAGGAGATGTGCTTGGAATGGAGTCAAGTACAACAAAGAAGAATAAATTCTGCCACCATTTGCCGGCACGGATTTTCAGAACCATGGACAGCTCGTCGGTCCTCCGGAAGAGCTGGACTTTGCCTAGCTGTTCTTCCCCTTCTCCTTGCTCCCACCTTCCTTGCCACCTATTGAAATCCACTTGTAGCCAGAATTATCAAAAGACAGGCTTTCAAGTCAAAATGGTCTTGGAATAAATTCCCAGTCGGTATCTCTATCTACGTGATTATGGAAATGTCACTTTTCTCCTCCGGACACAATCACATCATATATAAAATGCCTCGCAGGTAAGCACACATGCAAGAGCCTGTGAACCACCGCATGAATGCTAGACAGCGTGTTTTAATACCTACTTGGGTGCACAGGAAATTGCAAATTTCTTGCAAATTTCCCTACATTTGGGACAGAAAACAAATTTCATCATCAAGGATAACTGTGATCAGTCAGAATTAGCTTCCTGGAGCCCCGAGTCTAAAAGTCAGCTGAAACTGAGTCTGGGCTCCTTAGAAAAGAACATCGTGACAGTGAGGGGCAAGGACACACAGGAAGTGGACAACTGCCCATCCTGCAGCTCTGGTTAAACCACCACAAGCCATTTGTTCAGTTTCACTCTTGAACCTGACTGTTTCTGGGTGTTCACACTTTTGCTCACTCCATTCTCTTACTCTTCCCATGTATACAAGAGAAATTCTCTCTTCACTGGGCACCTTGTGTGCAAACTCTGATCCTTCAGGCCCCACCTCTGAAATCTCCTGTTAAAATCTTCCGCTAACTATTTGAACTCCATGAGTAAATGCTGCTTCTCATTTCACACTATGATTTCTTCTCATATTAAATTGCTACTTATCTTGCTATAGACATCATTTTCTAAAGAAATGGGAGTGTTTTCAATATGCACTTCTCACCTGACACATTCCTCTCCATCATTGTGTGATGTCAGATAAAGGAGGCTACCGGGGCTTAGACTGTGTCCATGATCCAGTGGCCATTGCCCAGGACAGCAACTCTGCATAATGCATATTGCACAGGAGGATGCACCTGCAGATCGTGCTCTCTCTGCCCTGTCCCAAGTCTCAGATGACAGGCTGAAGAGGGTCAGTGGGCAGAAACCCATCAGCCACCTGCAGTGGGAGCTGCTTGAACGATCTCCCCAGTGGCAAAATAGCCATCCTCAAAGACTTCCTTTGCTTGTCTAAATGATTTTTCAAACAAATCCTCTTAAAAGGTGGAAATATGCATGATTCATCCTATGGCAGGCCCAGTGTCCATCCTAACAGTTCCTCCATGTCCTTTTCCTTGGTGCAGAGGGACCCTACCAATGTCGGCTGGTCATTGGAGGGAATCAGGGTGGGCTAATAAGAATATGCCTGTCTGGACCCACTCCAAACAGTTGGATCAAGAGTCTGTGGAGGGCTTGTCGCCTTTGTTACATGCTCAACCTTAGTGTGGGACAGGGGTCAGCAGGGGCGCTTCCTCCTTACGGGCTTCACTGCTAAATGACACCCAGTGTTATAGTTGGAGCTGAGAAATAGCGCTTCTCTGCCTGGGAGCACACCACTAAAGCTTCTCCTGAAAGATTCATTTCCTTGTCTTCCAAATAGACTCAGGAAAAATAGGGACAGATCTCAGGAGAAGAACCATGTATCCAGGTCTGCACTGCTGAGATGAGCCTGCTCCTCGGTGGCTGCCATCTATCCCCATAAAGAGCACAGCCATGTTTATGGTTTTCATCCTGTCCCTGGGCAAGTCCATCCCCACATTTCCCCAAGTGGTGCTTTCTGTGAGCAGAACAGCTAGCCTCGCAATGCCTTCATCTACATTTCAAGGAGAGGAGCTCTGAGTGCTGTTCCCTTTGAAGATAGGGAGATATTTTAAATTACCAGCACAGAAAGTACCAGTTGTTGGCTGCTGAGATTTATCTATTTATGACATGGTCTTCCTGCCCACAAAAATTTAATCGAATCCTTTAAGATACACTTTTTGAAAAGGTAACACAAATCTCTAAGAGCCACATGAGTTTCGGGTATTACTGACCCTAAATCAGTTATTGCAGATTAGATCTGACCCCACTTCTTCATCCATCCGTCCATCCATCTAGTCTTTGTTCAATTAGTATTTGTTGGCCATCTATTTTGCTGGAAAATCATCAAAGACTGGCAAGTGTGTCTTACATTTTTATATCATTCACCATGCTAAGCACATAGAAAGAGTCAGAAAACATTATTTGACATTGAAAATCTGAGGTTTTTTGTCTTTAGCTATGAAAGCTTAGGAGTCAAAAAAGCAGTTTTTAACATCCCCCCCCATGCTATTGTCGTTGGGAAGCTTTTCAGTCCCTCAAAATAGCTTGGGAAGATAAATGAGTAAACTTTCTATGCTAATTTACTCTTCAGAATTCAAAATGATTTATGCTTTGTTTTGTTTATTGCTCAAATAAGCAAAATCGGAATGGATTGCATGATTATTTTGAGATATACTAAGTCCAGATCATTTTATCCTTCCTTAATCATTTTTTTCACCAATCCATCGCGACCCCGTAATTCATCACAGAGCCTGCCATGGACTCTTTAGAATGAATGAATAAATAAAAAGAAGGAAAAATGGGGGAGGTACGCCAGCCAGCCCCAAATAAATCAATAGCTGCCTTTGTGTATGCACTCTTTCTGTCTCTCACACACATCCTCCACACACCCCAAGATTTTCGGAAGAATCTATTGCATTATAGGAATCATTTGGTGACCATGAACTAGACTTGGGCTCATGGCCGAGGGCATGGTGCAATTCTCCCCCCATTATGATGGGACCCAGGAGTTTTCTAAGGGGAAGAGCAGTCTCTCAGGAGGAGACAGACTCCCTCGGGTGCACTTAGGCTCTGCTCTCGGAGCATCCTTCTGTTTTGTTCATTAAACCAATTGGAGATTTTTCCACATCTGACTAAATCTTCGAAAAAAACTAATTAGCATCATGTCCTGGAGCAAGTCATTGAGGATCTGGGCTTATCTGAGAAGTGAAGGGTATGTGAGCTTTCTAGGGGGAACTTGCCTTGCCACAGGTGGCTTCCAACAGCAGAAATTTCCTCCTCTCCTGGCACTGGAGGCCAAAATTCCCAGATCTAAGAGGCCAGGGTCCCCCTGAGCCTGTTACAAGAGCACTGCTTGCCCCTTCCTGGTCCCCCATGG
>PVJO010027701.1:0-19283 GCA_004026905.1 Hystrix cristata
AAAAACAACAAAAATCCACAATGACGGGCTATGTCAAGTGAATGCAAGAGTCACATGAGAGGGTTTCCAATTGCCAGAGTTAGCACAGTGTGAGAAACAAGATAAATAAAGGTATAAAATATAAATGAGTCCATACTGATATAAATTGATAGCAAATAAATGAAGGAAAGAGACTTATATCTTCATGCAGAAGAACAGCAGATTTTTACTGTGCCTTTAAACTTTTGGGGAAAAGCTCCCCCCTGCTCATGGTATACCATGTATCATGGCCAATGTCCAAAGAGGATTAAACTTTAAGGGAAGGACAAGGCAATTCACATGGAGGATTCTGAGATACACTCCATCAGTCTTGCAGGCAGCATAAACAACATGTGTTAAGTCTTTCTGATACTGTGTATACATAATACAATGAGATTAGCACTTTCCTCTGAGGTGTTATTCCCTCATAAACCCTAACCTGTATCTATTCAGGAGGAAAACATCAAAAAAATTCCAAATGGGAGATATTTAACACATTACATGATTAGTACTGCACCAAACACTCCAGGTCACAAAAACAAGCAAATTTAAAGAAAAAATAAGCATAAACATGAGAATATCCTAGAGAACTATTAAAACTCAAATATAAAGTACTATCCAAGATGGGATCCCAGAACAGAAGAAAGGCATCTAGTGCAAACTAATGGGATCTGAACAAAATACGTGCTTTCATTAAGAACGAGTTTTTAATATTTACTCATCATTTTTGAATGATTATTAAGTGTGGTATACTAATGGATATTCAATTGTGCAGATGGGTACTCATGCTGTTTTTGTTATTTTTCTTTTAAGTCTGAATAAAAAAATTTGTAAATGGTATGAAAATAATTTGGTTCTTCTGATTGTCTAGAATGACTTTTCCATTGAAGTAAGAATATGAAAAGCACAGTCAGAAAATTCACTGCAGTGAAATAATTGTACCTCAAGGCCAAAAAAAGAAAAAAAAAATAAAAAGTACACAAATAAGAGACATTTACAAATAGACTTAAATTAGCCAATTGATTATTGCAACCTTAAGTAGGTTTCCAAAAAATTTGAGAAGGTTTTTTCTTAAAGTGTGGTCTAAAGGAAAATTAATTCAGTGATCTTTGATAGGGGCAGCAAAGGAAAGGTAAGAACTTGGGTGGCAAGAGAAGTGAGAGTACAACTAAAATCTCCCAGTGAACAACAGCTCAGAATCAGATGTCTTAGCTGATAAATTCTCCAAACTATTCAAAGACTGAACAATTCTTGTCTGTCAAATATTCTTCCTGAAATATTCTTCCTGAAGTTACTCTAGCATTTATTCTACAGAGGCAAGATTAGTTAAATATCATAAAAATCAGTTAATGTACCATACCAAATGCACAGAAATAGTATAATAAATACACACACACACACACACACACATTTGGTAGAGTTTAAGACTCATTCATGATACAAAGAACACTTAAGAATAAAAAGGAAATTTATGAAATTGATAAAGGACTTCTATATTAAACCTACAGGCAATATTTTTCTTCCTGACAAAAATCTGAATGCTTCCTTTTCTTAAAATCAGAAGCAATTGATAAAACTTGATGCAGACAAAACAAGAAAAAGTGAAAACGAGGCTTAAGATTATCAGGAACAAAAGAGGGTAATAAAAGGCTAAGCAACTAAAAGTTCTATACAAACCAAATTGACATAAGTCAAAGTTGATCAATTTCTGAGTGAGTAAACTGCCAAAATTCGCTCAAGAATAAATAAAATAGTGTGTTAAATGAATATAATTTTTATTTTTAAAAAATTCCAGAAAAGTAAAGGAAATCTCCAAGCCTAGATGGATTAGTTGGAAAATTCTACCTGATGTTTTGCAAAAGAAATAATAGCAATTCCAAACAATTTCAAAGTTATATTTGGAGCTTCACTTGCCCCATAATGTTGTGGAAATATGTCATAATGTGAATAATTACGTGATACTCCAGAGCACCAACTCAATGCAAACATCTGGCCAGGATTTTTTTACTTGCAAAATTATTGCTATATCCAGAGTTAGTGACCATTAAAGATACACGAATATTTCAATTTTACTCGTTTACATTTATCTTAGAACTGGACAACAAATTATAAAGACAGTAAACAAGCTGCAACGATGACTACATATGGTGCTAACTCAGAGGCTTCCTTAAGGCTACACATATTTTATTTCCCTCAAGGGCTTTTATATCTATGAAAGAGACAGGGTGGTGAGGCCACGCTATCTGCAGGGATAGTTCAGCAAAGTTTTGATTACAAAGGCACAGGCCTTGGACTTCTCTTAATTTACACACATTTACCAAGACCTGGGTGATAGGATTGCCCATGAATTTCTCCTGAGAGCTTCACCATCAATGAGCCATGCACAAGATGCACACCGTATGTGAGCTGTAATCAAACAATAAAGTGAAAGCTTAATTAAAAAAAAAAATTGCAGTAGGAGACACACTGCCATTTTCCCCCCTCAAAACACCAAATATTTCCCTTCATTTGAATACACTTAGAACATCGTTCTTGCCGCTTCTCTCTACTTTTTTTTTTTTTTTTTCACTTTTCTATTTTTGGGCGTTGGAATGGTTTGGTTTAGCTTTTTAAAATTCTTTTTTTGTTGTTGTTGTTGGTATACATTTGCCATAAGTAATGACCACATTCATCATAGGAAATTTATACCTGCACATAATGTATCCTAATTCTTCTTTTTTCCCCGTACTCCTCCCCTCCCTTCAGCCCTTCTTTCCCATATTTACACAAATTTTGTTTCCTTTTTCCTTCCATTCTCTTTTTTCCCTTTTCCCTTCCTTCCCATCCCCCTCTCCCATCCCTTGTTCTCACTCCCATTTGACCAAGTTCTTCCTATTTCCCAATATCTATTTTGCCCCTTACTTACCCTTTAGGTTTCACACTCAAGAGAAACAATGTGATAGCTGCGTGCCCAATTTATTTCACTTAAAATTATGATCTCACAGTTCATCTATTTACTTAAAAATAACTCAAGTTTATCTTTCTTTATGGCAGAGTAATGCTCCATTGTATATGAGCACCACATCTTCTTTATCTGTTCATTTGTTGATGGCCATATGGGCTGTTTTCAAAATTAAGCTATTATAAATTGTGTTGCTACAAATATGGGTATGCATGTATTGTATGATGCTTTTAACTCTTTTGGGAAGATACCTAGAAGGGGACTGAATAGTCTAGGACAAATGGAACCGCTAGTATTAGTGTTTGAGGAGTCTCCCTACTGCCTTCCACAGTAGTTGTAAAAATTTACATTCCCACCAACAATTGTGAAATGTTCTTTCTCCGCCATAGTTCACCAGAATTTGTTATTGGTTGATTTCCTACTTTCTTTTTAAATTTAATTTCATTTATTTATTTTTATTTATTCATTTATTTAGAGACAGGGCCTAACCATGTAGTTCAGGCTAGTCTTGAACTCATTATATAGCCCCAACTGACCTTGAACTCCCAGCTAGCCTCCTCCTTCGGCCTTCACAGGGCTGGGATTATAGGTCTGCACCATCATACCTGGGTATCGGTTGTTTTCTAGATGACAGCCATTCTTTGTGGAGTGAGACAGACTCTTAGTGTTGCTTTAATTTGCATTTAATTGACCAATGATGTTGAACATTTTTGCATATATTTATTTGTTGTTTGTACTATTTCATCTGAGAAGTGTCTATTCATTTCAAGTGCCCAGTTTTGCACTGGGTCTTTAAATTTTGTGGGTCATATTTTCTTTTTAATTCTTTATGAATTCTAGATATTAGTCCTTTGTTTGACGAGTAGCTGGTGAGAATTTTTTCCCATTCTGTGGGTTGTTGATTCACTCTGTTGGCAGTTTCTTTTGCTATGCAAACTCTTTTTAATTTGATGTGATTCCATTTGTGGATTATTTTGTAATATTTCCTATGTAGTCAGGGTTTTGTTCATAAAGACTTTGCCTACACCTGTGTCTTCAAAAGTTTTACCTGTTCTACCTTCTAGCCAATTAACAGTTTCTTTTTTTATATTTAGATCTTCTATCCATCCTGATTTTAATTTAGTGCATGGTGAGAGATATAAGTGTAGGTTCAGTTTTCAGCACATGGAAAGCCAGTTTTCCCAGCACCATTTATTAAAGAGGCTGTCTTTCTTCCAGTGAGGGTGTTCGGCCCTTTTGCCAAAGATAAAGTGGTTTAGTTTGTTTAGAATTGTTTCTGCATCTTCTCTTCCATTGATCTTTGAGTCTGTTTTTTTGGTAGTATCATGTTGTTTTTGTCTTTGTAGTATAACTTCAAATCAGGGATCGTGTTGCCCCCTGCCTTGCCTTTGTTGCTCAGAATTGTTATTCTTTTGTTATTCTAGGTCTCTTCTGGTTCATATGAATTTTAGGATTATTTTCTCTAATTCCATAAAGTATGCTATTGGCATTTTATTCAGATTGCATTAAATCTGTATAAGAGTTTTGAGAGTACAGCCATTTTCACTAAATTGGTTCTGCCTATCCAAGGATAGGAAATATCTTTCCATTTTTTCGATATCCTCTTCAATCACCTTTTTCAGGGTTCTATAGTTTTCAATGTAAAGATCTTTCATGTCCTTCATCAGACTGAGTCCCAAGTGTTTTGTTTTCCTTGATGTCACTGTGAAAGGATTTATTTCCCTAATTTCTCTCTCAGTAAGTTTGTTATTTGTGTACAGAAATGTTATTGAGTTTTTACTTTTAACTTTGTATTCTGCTATGCTGCTGAATTTGGTTATTAATTCTAGAAATTTTTTAGTCTTCTCTATACAGTATTATGTTTTCAGCAAGTAATCTATTATGATTTTCTGTATGGTTTTTATCATGAATGGGTGTTGGACTTTAAAAGCAAGAAAAGGAAAAACAGGGAAATAAAATAATAGAAAGAGATTAGAAGCAAGACTGAAAGACAAAGGAAGATTACACAAGCCTCAGGAAACTGGTCAAGAGAACAGGAGAGAAAAAAAGGACAAAACGAAAAAAGAACAGAAAAACTAAAAACAATGTTCACACACATAAAAACCAAAATACAAACCAAAGAAAATAAAAGAAGAAAAGAAAAACCCCAAAACAAACAAACAGACCAACCAAAACAAGCAAAGAGAAAAAACAATTTTTTTTTTTTTCCTGTGATTTCAGGGCTGTGGTTTCTTCTGGGGTCTGCTGTTTTGTGGCAGTGTCCAATTCAGGGCATGACTCTGTGCTCGCTGGTGGACAAAAGAGGTAGTCAGAGCCCAGGTCTGTGCTGGACAATCACCAGTAAACCTCCAGGAGAATCAAGGCGGGTGCCAGTTTTCGTACCTTCAAATCCTTGAAGGTCGGGCTGACCCTTCCCTGTGAGCGTGGTGCTGGGCCCTGAGTTGTTCGGCTTGTGACACTTAGGGAGTCTCTTGCTTTCTGGAGTGTCTTTAGTTACACTGTCCAGGGTGCCTTGATTTCCCAAATGCATTCACAACATTTACCTTTTATGTTCATTTTGATATTGAGGAAGGATCAATCAACTGTTGGTCAGAAGTCATATTGTTCCAGATCCATGAATATGGTGGATGAGGGCACATGATAATGTTTTCATGAGCCTGTGTTCCCATCGGATGGTATTCAGAGGCAGCTTTCACTATATTTTCAATCACAGTGTATAAATACACTCAGGAAAGAATGTGGGATGAGTGTGTTTGAATGGGAGGGAGTATCGTAAGGGAGGTCAAAGGCAGTGTGTCTTCCACTGTGATAAGTTTTCTTTGAGTATTGATTTTTATATTTGGATCCCGTCTTGTGTGTTAGTTGCTGAATTTGCATTAACATGCTTGTGGTAATCCATGTTATGATAATCCTGTGCTCATTTTCACTGATTAGTTAAATAAAAAAAGTGGACTTCAGGGCCTGAATCTTTTTTTTTTATTATAAATGATTATTTGTGGAAGCAACGTTTTTCCTCTTCCATGTTCAACACACATTAAAGAAACCTACACAAGTAATTTTATTTATTTAAAGAGTCTGTCGTGTTTACACTAAATTATTCTTCATGACATGAGGAAACAGATGTTCTCTGGCTCCCACAGCAGCATTGCTCAAGGCAGATCTAATTTAGGATTCCAGTTCTGTAAAGCTGATCACTAAGTCATCTATCAGTTAGTGGTACATAGTAGTAGTATATTGGCATCAGCATATTCCTTTTAGTAAGTATGAGGTCTTAAATTATTAGAGAGAGGAAAGGATGCAGCTTAGTTTCATTTTGTTTTGCTACCTGAAAACCCTACACTCTAATGTTTAGTACACCAGACTCTGAATTCTGGCATTCTTTTGTCATGTTTTAACTCAGTGACCAATACCAAGAAGTCTACACATTTCTATACTGCAGACTGATTTCCATGAACAATTTCTCAGTTAGTGACTTTGATTCATCGCAAAAAAATAGAAATAAGTACGAATAACAAAAAGTAATAAACAGAATTTTTTAAAAAAAATAGTTTACTAACATTAAAAAAACTGCTTAAATATTATTTAAGCTAAATTATAATTAGAGTAGATCCTGAATTTGCATAATTCAAGAAGAGCTATTAATGACCATCATTTGGTTTACTTGATGACTTCCAAGTTTTCACTAAGAGTGATGTCATTCATAGCTACTCATAGTAATGAATCACTGCATCACACATATAGAGTTCTCCGATGGTCACATTCGGTCCATTGGACAGAGAGGTCCACTATGGAGTGTTTGCCTTTTCAGTGTTTCTGGGTTTCAGAAATACTGATCTGCTTTATGCCCTGTGCATGCTTAGAGGCCACCCACAGCCTCATTCCCTAGATGTAACCATCTACCAATTCTTCTTGCTTCTCTTACCCCACAGGAGATGCTCAGGGAGATGGGCTCGAACTAAAGTCATTTTTCTGACAAGCATTTGAAAATGAGCTCACATTTTAAAAACAGTTTCTTAGGGTAAGCCAATGTCCATGATTCTTAACAATTTTTCCCAAAACTAACACATTTCAAACCTTTTTGCCAGTTCTTCCAAGTCCTGTGAGCCTCTTGTCTTTCACGTAACAAGTTGTAATATATATTCTCCTTTACCTAAACATGCTTCAAATAGAATAAAGAGTTTTTGACTTGATTATCTTAATATCAGAAAAAAATAATTCTCATAAAGTTAAGGGTGTGCTCTTATTGCCAATCTTAGCAATTTCAGTTCAAAAGAAGAAAAATAAAATGTTTGTTGTGAGATTCTGTAGACCCTCTGGGGCTCTTTGGCTACTAAACTAACACTGTAATCACCGTTCTTAAGTTCATAATCACAGCTGTGAGGTTATGTTTTGCCTCCAAACTCCACATGTGAAGTGGGGCACAGGTGTCTTATTCACTCACTGGAAACACAGTGTATTTTGGGGTTCATCATAAATTCCAGAGACTAATTTTTGGATAATCAAAGCACAGACTCCCTCTCTGTAACGCCTTTGCTGTGATCTACAATTTTTTTTTTCTAGTCAAGAACAGAATAAACTTTTTTGTAAATTTTCAAGAAGACATGTTAAATTTTCCAAGGTATTGGTGTTTGAAATACCAACTGCAATAAAGTGACCTTGTTCTTTATCCTTAAAGAGCAAGTGACATGTGGTAGTATTAAGTACAGTAATAAAAAAAAATCAATATGTACACACATCACTGTTACAATGTAATTTGTACAATTCTCCCTTTAGGTTATGAGTTGAACACTTTCATATAGATGCTGTGTATTTTTAGTACTTTGACAAACATTTTTGGTTTAATAATCCTACTATATAATATAGTTAAAAACCAAAGCTGAGGAGATATTTTCAATGCAAATTTCTGGTGCCAAAATTAGTGAAAAAACACAATTAACCCATTAAAAGAATTTACAGACTATTTTGAAAGAAAATTATCTTGTAGTTTCAAAATGTTTTATTCATATATCTATTACAACATTAAAGAATAAGCATCCTTCTTTTCCTTCCAATTTCTGATTAAGAAAGAATATATTTTACCCTAAAAGGAAGAAAAATTGCAAGATTCATTAATGATTTAAAGTATATAGTAGAATTTGACTTAGTTGTGAGAGCTAGAAAAGATTGTTATCTACCCTCCAGAGCAGACCTAGGGGCAGCCCATTGAAAGATAAAATTAGCAAAACAAATATTCTTTTTTAGGGTAATGCTTCTAATGCATCAATATATTTTTTTCCATATTTGGATTTATAAAGATTGGTTTTCCTAAATAAAAAAGTAAATAAATGTTACTGCTATCAAGTCATAATTTGCTCCACCTGTGTAGGTAAAGATTTATTTGGAAGCCAAAACATAAATTCCTCCCAGTTTGAGCTGGGTAGGACTAGTGTGGTCACTTTATAGTGTTCTGACTTTAGAGCTGAACTGCATTTACCAGAGTTTTCCTTTGTTTACATTTCCAATAAGGCTGAGGAACAAGAGAGATTCTTGAGCAAATTGTGGGGTGAGAAGAAGAACAGCAATTTTGTAACTCGTGCATATTTTGCAACCTAGAGACTTATCTCAGTGGCCAGAAGGGGTGGCGGAGTCTGTATCTGCTCTACCGGCCCCTGGAACTTCTTCCTTCTTCTCTGACTACTGGGCCAGACGTGAGTGTTTAATTCTACGACTAGGCCCCTGCCTGCTATGATATTCTGGTTAGCAAGGTCAGAAATAGCAAAACACTGGCAGAAATTTTTCAGTCCTTCTCTGTGTGGTTCAAGCCCATGCAACAGAACCCATTCAGCCCTACTACCCCATTTTATGTTCCTCTTTCCTTCCTGACTGCTTGCCCTGTGGGGACTTCAACATCCCAAAACCAACACAGAAACAAGGTCTGAAGACTGTTTCAGTGATGATTTAACAAAACAAGCTCTCATAAGTTCTTTCTCTCTTTCTTTTTTTCCTTCCTTCCTTCCTTCCTTCTTCCCTTCTTTGCTTCCTTCCTTCCTTCATTTCTTCCTTCTTTCCTTTCTTCTTTCCTCCCTTCCTTCCTTCCCTCCTTCCTTCCTTCTTTCCTTCTATTTCTTGGAGCTGTGTGTGGCAAAGGCTTTCATGATTCAGTCCAGCCCGGCCTTGAACTCACCATGTAAAACAGGCTGGCTTCCAGCTTCGATCCTCCTGTCTTAGTCTCCCCGGTGCTGGGCTTGTGAGGATTTGCCAACACAACTGGTTTAAATTCTGAATTTAGATGTACAAGTTCACTCCCTGGCTTATTTCACTGCCCTCAAGATACTGATCTGTACTGTCAGCACAGCCATCCTATGTCCTGTTTCCAATGAAATCAAATATAATCATAAATATAACCTAATAATCAAATGTTAAAGACATGCCAAAAATAAAATTCCAGCAGCATAGAAAAGACCCTCAATTGCATGACATGTTCCATTATTAATTTACAAGGGAGAAATGAAAATCCCCAAATTCAATCACTTTGCAAGTCAGACCCCATAGACAGGGGATTTGGAGATAAAATCAAAGTATTTTGATCTTTTGAGTTAACATTTCAAACAAATTAAAATTTGCTTCAAAAATCCCATTCAATCTTAACCTCACAAAGATCTTCTTGCAGAATGAGAATGAAATTTCTTTAGTGTTGCTCACTTGGTATGTGAAAATACCTCCTTGAGGACCTAGGAAAATGAATTAGTTCAATGTCCTGTGTATGATGTGCCTCATTTTAAATAATTACTGTAGATTACTAGGGACCACAATAGCTTCCCAGTGCACCTTTTGCTGTTAGAAAGCAAGCCAATCCCTAGTCTCTGTGAAGTTGTGCTAACCTCACTTATTCTTCTCCCTACAATATTACGTATTGTCTTCAATGAATGTAGAGACTCAGTGGTATCTGAGAGCAGAAGGATCAATGAAAACTCAATTTTACTCTTGATATAAGGCCACGATCAGTGTAGTCATTGTTTTTTTCCACATACTGAAAAAGTAATTCCAACTGGGGAAAATATCTGAGCAGAAATTAATTTGGCTCCATGCATTGATTGTATCTAGGGAAAATCCTTCCAGGTGGAGTGTCATCTTTTCCAGAGAACTGAATTTGAAACACTGTTGCACTGCTTAAAAGCAGGTGCATTTTCTAAAGTAGTCATTGCCAGTTAACGAATTTTACACTAGTATTTCTTTCTTTCCTATCTTTTCCTAACCTCTTGATTTTCAGTTTCATTCATACAGTCCACTCAGCGAGAAGAAAAGAGAAATGTCAGATAATAGTTTCTATCTCCCTTTCAATACTTGTCCACTGGTTGTAAAGCCCTCTACTGGGGATCTGCTTTGCTAGACCTCGAGAGGAACTATTATTGTGGTCCCACATTGAGCAGTGCCTGATTGGAGGTGAAAGGCAGGAACACAGACATAGATCGAAGAATTGGTAAATTGTGTGCAGTAATGTCAGTTCAATCCCACCCAGAGATATTTGCTACCTTGTTACCGTATGACATATTGAGAAGATTTCATATACACACACACGTACGTTTATGTGTGTGTGTGTGTCTCAAAAATGTAACTATGTCTACAAAATTTAATAATAGCCTTAACACATACTTCTTACAAAATATGTATCATTTTATTTGGCAGAAAGATTAAAGTGCTTGATTTTCTATTTCATCAAATAAAATTATTTGAAATTAAATAAGATTTTAAATAATTTTAAGTTATTTAAAATAATTGAGGAATTCATGCATACCTATATAATTCACCTTTACAAAAATGCAGGGAGGAAATTATTACTAATTTAACTTTATACATTAAAAGTTAAACAAAGCCTTGATGTTGGTAATGATAAATAAGTTGTCCAAGGTCACATCGCCAGGAAGTTCTAAAATCAGGATGTTACTGTGTGCAGTTCACCTCCAGAGTGTGGCTCTTAAGCCAATGTCCTACACAGACCCATGAACAAAAATGGTTGCTGGGAAAAGATAAATGGGGACATGCAGAGTCTAACAAGGCTTACGGTTCACATGCACATGAAAACTCCAAACGGTGACATCCTTTGTGAAATATTCTACCATCAGTCCTGAGAAATTGCTTGTATGTATTTTACAGCTGCATTGATTAAGGAGAACATGTATTTTATTGACATTCTCAAAGCAGCATTGTCTTAAAAACTCTTTTACATTGTTAGGCCAGAAATCAATGATGTATTAAGACCGCTAATGTAAGCAATGTTACAAGCTCTTAAAAATGACTGCCACTATTGTTAGTAGATAAATTATGTAAGCTTGGTTGTGTACATCTGTTGATTTGTTAGATAGATAATTAAATTGCATTAAAGCCATTATCCCATTTAAAGGCACATTTTGTGATTTTATAAAATGTCATTTATCCAGTTTATACCATATTTGTTTTCATCTGTCACACAAAAGAAGCACTGAATGTAGCTGTAAAAAAGGTGCACATTTCTTTTAAACTTCAGATTAAATGGAATATCATCTATTTAGAGTGACTTTACAGTGGACCCAGAAGAGGCCTGCCTTATACAATGCTTTGTCTTCATTAAGATTTACATTTTCATGCATGTATAGACAATATGTTCAGTCTGACAAAAGTTCTGATAATATTATGAGCTAATGTAGAGTTTTGATACGTAAAGGAGTTTTAATTTCTTGATCTATACTGAATTAATACTCAAAAGAACCTCTTTAAGGTGGGAATATCATTGTCCTCCTTTTGCACATGAGGTGAATGTGACCAAATATCCCACTGAGACAACTGTAAGACCTGGACCCCAAGCCTGCCGCCCTTGCCGTGCTTCTCTGTTTTTCTGATAGGAATTGTGGAAACGATAAAAACAATAAACTTGATTGTGTGCTCCCAGAGTTGCTATGCTCTGGGTATTGTTGGTCCGCCTAATGGCTCACTCATGTCCTAGGCCCATAGTGTGATGATGTTGAGGTGGTCAGACTTTTAAAAGGGTGGTCTAAGGCAGGTTTTTACATTGCCGGAGGCCCACTTTGATGAATAATGTTTTCTGATGGGATCAGTGTGTCTATTGGACTGAGATCAGTTCCTGCACTAGCAGGTTCTTACAAAGAATGAGCCTGGTCCCTTCTCACTCTTCTGCTATCTTTCTTGGCAGGAGCTCGCTCTCTTTTATGCTTTTGCTTTGCAACCCACGAGCCATGTTGTGGGATGATCAGAACAGGATAGAACTGATAGGCCCACTTGATCTTGGGCTTGAAGATCAATAATAATGTGCTGAATAAACCTCTTTTCTCTGTAATGTACCCAGCCCTTGCATATTATAGGCAAAACCAAACAGACTAAGACTTCACATTATAGACGGCAAAGACAAATCAGACTTTGAAAATATTAAAGAGGCCTAGAAATAGAACAAAATTAATTCAAAGTTTGAAATAGCCTTTTCTTCCCCCATACTAACCTATTCTTTCAAAGGAATAGCTTTTTAAGATGAAATTGAAATGCATTATTTTGCTACAGAAATATTATCTATAGTAGCACAGTTGCAAAATTTATTAGTTTAATCACTCTCACTTAGAAAGGAAAAACATCTTAATATTATTTTCAGCAGCAATTTTATAGAGCAAAATCTATGTTGTGCTTAGAAGTAATATTGATACTAGCACATTTGATGTCTTTAGTTCTGTGTGTTTTACTTTAGCAAGCATAAACAGCATTAAATAAAAGAAAGAGACTGTTTTTGTATCTGCCCTCCCTTCATTCTTTCTTTCTTCTTTGCCTTCTTTCCTTCCTTTCTTTACTTCCTTCCTCCATTTATCTTTCACCTTCTTCCTTAAAGGAAGTAACAAAGATGAGTAATGTGTATGTTTTATTCAGATATTATCCTTTCCCCTATTTCTCTGGAAAAGGGGTTTGTACTTGTCTTCTCACATATTCAAGGTCACACAGAGTTATTGGCAGTGTGTGTGGGCTGTGAAAATGTGCCTGATCTTCGTTACTCTACACCAAAGGCTCCTATGGGAAACCGTAGCAGAATGAAGAGCGTTGGTGAACCTGTACACAGACACGTTTTTCTATAGATAACTGCCAGGAAAAGAAAAAAATGTAGCTAGATTTATAGTTAGATCTTTCCAATATAATGACACCAAGTGAAGATGGACGGCTGCAGTATTTTACCCTGCAGTATGATTAGCTCTGAAGAACAGTGATGATACTAAATATTTGGATTTTAAAAAATGTTTTTATTAGTATATGTTTGCAATACATGATGAATACATTCATCATGGGATATTGGTATATATCTATAGCTATATATCTATATCTATATTCACACTTTAATTCTTTTTACTTCTCCTTTTCCTCCCCTCAACTTTGTTTATACAGAGACATAGCAGAATGTATTTGTAAAACTGTTACTAGTGGCTTCTCTTCATGATAAAACACTTGGAAGGATAGATGGGAATAATGTTAATAATGATATATGATGAAGATTCTTATGAATAAACTGTGAAAGGCTGATGATAGGTGGTTATTTGTATTTAGTGAGAATGCTCAGCATAGTAGCAGAAAGAGATTTTCAATAACACGGTAGAGGAGTTAATCCTTTCTTTTGAGGTCTGCCAGATCCTTTTCCCAACAATCCTAACACATTCTCGGTGAGTTAAATGACGATAAAGTCTATGTCTGGGCTTAAACCTCACCAAAATTGATCTCCTTGCTCTTGTCGACTCCGGTGTCTTCCAGTAGTTAAGAACCTAACATGAAACCATTTCCAGAAGGATTAGCCCCTGTCAGCACACTGATTACTTAAGAGATGTCGAGTTATTATTTAGTCCTCACTGGGAAATATCCCCATATAGATCTAGTTTTTCTGCTAGTAATTCTCCTGATTGCATTTCCACCTATTTAATACTAAACGTCCAGCCCATCATACTTGGATTCCAAACAGCATTATTTCTCTCTGAGTAACTCATGTTACAACAACAGAATTGAGAAAGGTTTATGTCTATGGAACTCACTGGGCTATCCAGGTACATAACGATTTAGAGGTGATTGGCCTGGTAAGATGGTGAAATGGTGGAATAAAGACTCAGCAGTGGCACAAGGTTGAAGAAGTTAATGTTCTACTCCACAAAAAGTGGAATAACCTCTGTTGCGACAATAGACATATGTTGACATTTATTTGAAAACAAGTACACATCACTAAGGAAACCAGGGATGGAAGAGAGAATGACTCCTGAATTATTTCTGAAAAACCAAATACATATGCAGACTGCCTTCACTTACTGAGAGTTTGCACTTCAGTGGTGCAGAGGCCTCAATTCTAAAAGGAAGAATACCTCCTGGAAAGGACACAGCCAATTTTCCTTTAAAATCAGAAGTGGTGATTTCCATTTGACTATATTGGGGCCTCATTCCATGAATACAACAGGGTCAATAAAATCAATGGTAAATTTGGTTGGTGCTAAATAGTAGAAAAAAGAAGTCACTTATTAAGAAACCAGAGTTTCTGAAATTTGGGAGAAGTGTACTTAATTATGTATGTTAAATAATAAAAGTCAATTAAAAAAAATAAAATTCAGTTCAGACAGGATTAATACAAATCTAAAAACCTTTAGAAAAGAAAAATAAAACATTTGGAAATGAATACTTGGATTGCCACAAGTTTTAATTACAGTTTCTCATTGCGGAAACAAAATACTCAACAGTTAAAATTAAAAGAGGAAGGGGTTATTGTAGCTCACAGTTTGTAGAGGTTTCAGTTCATAGTCAGCTGGCTCCAAGGCAGGGTGGCAGGCAGAGGGGCATTGCAGAGGAGAAAGTTCATGGTTTGTGGTGGGCAGTTCATGGTGGGAGAAGGCAGCAAAGCAGGGAAGTGGGAAAGAAGCATGAAGGGACAACAACAACTCTCTTTCTGTCCCTCAGGGAGAACAGTATTAAAACCCAGTGTGGGGCACCCTTAACCCTAGCATTCAGCACTGTGAATCAATCTCAGCATCCCACATTGTAGAGCCAGCCACCTCCAGAAAGCCCACCTATGACCATGTGAGGATTTGGCGGGCAACTAGATGCAGGCCCTAATACCACATCAGGAATATATGACTAAATTTGGTGCTTGCTGAGATATTAACTCAAGTATAAACAATAAGTACTCATCAAGTTGTTTCTCTGATATGAGAAACCCTAAGTGTAAAACAAGGACAAAGAGGTATAATGGATATTAGGTAAAAGAAAGATAATATTCAAAAGAGAGGAGAACTAGAAAGGGAGAAGGGGGAAAAGAAGGAAGGGGAAAAGGAAAGAAAGGGGAAAGGGAAAAATGTAAAAATGTAAATAAATCTGCTGTAAATTGGGAAGGGTGGGGGAATGGAAGGAAGAGGTGGGGAAGATGGCAGGGGGGACAAGATTCATCATGTACAGGTACAAAAGAACCATTGTAAATGTGATCATTATTGTAGCAATACATGTTCTTGGTAAAAAATTAAAACAAAAACAAAAATCAAGTCCAGGATTAATACTCAAATGTAATGATAAAGACCAAGTAGTTCCCATGACTCTGTATACATTGAAGACTGTAACAGTTATCCTTGCATACTCACTTGTTTTGATATATAGATTTAAAAATATAAATCAATAATATATTGTCCTCTTTCCCTCTCCCTAATGATTTATAAGTGCTGTGATGCTACAGTTAATTTGAAAAACTCACCTTTGGTTTCCATTTTATCAAAGGATAGAACATGGTTTATTTAGAAGAAATAAATGGTAGATGAGCAATTGGCTCTCTTTTGAGGAAGATGATTGTCACTGTCATTCAAAAATGGATATTTGAATCATGTGAGGAAGGATCATCATGTGATTGAAATTATTTTTATTTTGAAATTAAGTTTAGGTACACAATTGATTTGGATGTTGAATTCACAAGCTAACAGACCTTCTCAGATTGCTTTTTTAGCATCTTGAAATCATCCCCACTCTTTTCTTCACTGCAATCTACAATACAAGAGAAAAAAACTAATGACTTCACTTCAAAGTCTTCCATAGAATTCTGAAATAATATTCAGAGTGCAGAAAATAGAAAGAAGTCTTCTTCTTTGAGAAGGCTTCTTTTTGCTCAGTAACAGTACTGGGAAAATGTTTCGTTGTAATGCTTATGCACATGCTGGCAATAAATTATGGCCTCATTAGGGAGGTCACTCACATCTGTGTTCTAGACACCAGAGAACATCGGAAGCAGTATTCCATGCTTTCTGATAGTCTTATAATTTCCTGAAAATAACTTTTGTATGAATAGTTTTTTTTTTAATAAACTTCCAAAAATTTGTATTAGTAAATGTTTTTCTGGCTAATTATAATCTTGGTAAATATACAGTTCAGTGGTATTATTCATAATCATCTGTTCCAGATGTAATCATCACATTTTCCCCCAATTTTTTTTTATCACAGAATTTTTCTTGTCATTAATTCCACATTCTCCTCTGTCCCCTGTTAATACCTAACTACTTCCAGATTTTTAAAGTTTGTCTTATCAAGCTATTGCATAGAAGTGAAATCACGTAATATTTGCATCTTGTATCTGGGTAATTTCAATTATTAAACTATTTTCATGATTCATCCCTGTTTAAGCATATATTGAAACTTCATTCACTTTTAATGAATACAAAATATTTAATTGTATGAATACATTTCATTTTTAAAAATCCAGTAATCTGTTGATGAGTTTTCTGTCATTTTTATCTTTTGATTATTGCGAATGAGGCTGTAAGGTCCACTGATGTACAAGGATGTACTTTAGCTCCTATTTTCAAATATTTTGCTGTGTACCTAGGAATTATATGCAATTCTATATTTCATTTTCGGAATGACTGTCAAATTTTTGCATGGTAATTGTAGCATTTTACCTTCCCATCATCCATTTACAATTTCTAATTCATATACACCTTGCCAACATTCGTCAGCTTCTGTTCTTTTTCTTAGTAATTCTAGCTGTACCAGTAGGTTTGAAGTGATAACCCACTGTGATTCTCATTTGCAATTTCTTGAAAGTTAATAAAGTTAAGCAGCTTTTTATGTGCCTATTGGCCTTTTGTTTTTCACTTTTTGAGAAATGCTTATTCCATTCCTTTGTCTATTTTTAATAGTATAGCAGAGTTGTGGGGAGGGGTGTACATTCTTGAGAGAAAACCTTTATTAAATATGATTTGCAAACATTTACCTCAATTCTGTAAGTTGTTTTCATTTTCTTGATGCACAAAAGGTATTTTTTTAAATTTCAACAAATCCATTTTTTTTCTTTTGTCTTTCATGCTTTTGGTTTTAGATACTGTATTAGCAACATCATTATCACTGAAATACAGTACATGACACCCACAGTCTAAAGGAGGAGAGGTTTATTTGGCTTACGGTTTCAGTGGATTTATCGTCAGGGTCCAAGGCAGAAATGGCACAGTAAAAGGCATTCAGGGGAAAGCTGCACACATCATGGCAGCCAGGAAGAGGGGAGGTGCTTGGGACCGTTCGAGGTTGCACCCCCTGTGCCCATCTCTTCCAAACAGTCTCCACCTTTGAAAAACACAGTCAGCTAAGAAGTCATCAACAGATTTATCCTCCGATGAGTTACATGCCCACTTATGATCCAATCACCATCCAAAGCCTCACCTCTGAACACAAGGCTTTTGAGGGCCATTTTAAATCTAAACCCTAACTTTCCAATTCTGGTTCTCAAAGACTCATACGCAAGGTTTGGCCTTGCTGAAAATGCCAAGACTAAAGTCTCCTCTGAGCCTCAAACAAACGCTTAGGTCTGAGCCCAGTAAAAATAAAATACCTAAATATTTCTGTTACTTTGTGTGTGTGTGTGTGTGTGTGTGTGTGTGTGTGTGTGTGTGTGTGTGGCTTTTATCTAAATGTCACAGCAAAGCCTCATGCGATCGTAGGTGGTGCTTTTCAGAGGTAGCTGGATCGAGGGTATGTGAATGAATATGGATGGAGTGTTTGTAATACCTAAATTGGTTTAGGATCATCCTGGGTGGGGCTAATGGGAAGCCCCACTCTGAGTATGATGCCGTCAACCAATAAGCTTATAGCCTGGATGGAATATAATAAATAATGAATAAAGTCCACAAGGAGGATTGCCTAGGTAATCGGTTCCCCAAGACTCGTTTCAAACATGCTCAGTTCTTTGAGCACTCAGTGAATAATTTGACTCATCGACAATGTAACAACTGGAAAAAGAGAGAAAGGAATAATAACACTATATTAATTTAGAATTTCCTCTAGAAATTTATTTGATGCTTAATTCTACATGAAAACTATTGTATATTATTAAAGTATTAGAAAGAAGCTACTCTCACACTTACCTGAAAATTTAATGAGATCATTTATACACATATAAGCCATATGTGGCCTGTAACACAAATATAAAGCAATATATAAAAATTGTTTAGTTCTGTTGGTACCCTCTCCTAACACCTTGAACATGAGGAAAGTTACACTAATGTCTCTTGAACGAATGAAAACACTGAAATTAGTTTACATATTCTTTATTAGTTAAAGAGTGAGAAAGAAATCATTAGTATGTTACTTAAAAATAGGGCACAAATGTTTTATTGTAAGTTTTAATTTCATCCATTATTCCTTTTTTGAATTTTTTTATTATTTTTACCAAGAACATGTATTGGTACATTGTATACATAATGATCATAATCAACATGGTTATTTTGTACCTGTACATGATACATCTTGGTTTTCCCCTCTCTTCACCCCTTCCCCTCCCCTCCCTTCCACTCACCCACCCTCCCTATTCGCAACAAGTGTAGCTACACTTTACCATTTTTTCCCCTTTCATCTTACTTTTCTTTTAACCTTCTTCTTTATCTCCCTTTTCCCTATCTAGTTCTCTCTTTTGAATACTATCTCTCTTTTTTTCTTTTTTAAACAAAATATCTACTCTACCCCTTTGTCCTTATTTACACTTACGGTTTCTCATATCAGAGAAACAATTCGATGTGTACTAATAAGTGTCTGATTTATTTCACTTAATAGTATGTTCTCAAGGAACATCCTTTTATATACAAATGACTCTAGTTTATCCTTTTTTATGGTGGTGTAGTACTACATTGTGTAGAAAAACCACATCTTTTTTAGCCATTCATCAGTTGTTGGGCATTTAGGTTGTTTCCAAGACTTAGCTATTACAAATTGTGCTGCTATGAACATGGTTGTGCATATATCACTGTGATATGATGATTTTAATTCTTCTGGGAAGATACCCAGCAGAGGAATAGCCGGGTCAAATGGAACCTCTAGTTGTAGT